>OZ001262.1:10985506-11168006 GCA_963924015.1 Macrophya annulata
GAGGGAGAGGGAGAGGAGAGGGAGAGGGAGAGGGAGAGGGAGAGGGAGAGGGAGAGGGAGAGGGAGAGGGAGAGGAGAGGAGAGGGAGAGGGAGAGGGAGAGGGAGAGGGAGAGGGAGAGGGAGAGGGAGAGGGAGAGGGAGAGGGAGAGGGAGAGGGAGAGGGAGAGGGAGAGGGAGAGGGAGAGGGAGAGGAGAGGGAGAGGGAGAGGGAGAGGGAGAGGGAGAGGGAGAGGGAGAGGGAGAGGGAGAGGGAGAGGGAGAGGGAGAGGGAGAGGGAGAGGGAGAGGGAGAGGGAGAGGGAGAGGGAGAGGGAGAGGGAGAGGGAGAGGGAGAGGGAGAGGGAGAGGGAGAGGGAGAGGGAGAGGGAGAGGGAGAGGGAGAGGGAGAGGGAGAGGGAGGGAGGGAGAGAGAGAGAGAGAGAGAGAGAGAGAGAGAGAGAGAGATAGAGTAGAGTAGAGAGAGATAGATAGATAGATATTTATTTATGTCTATAACAATATTAGACAATACAGAATCACAGAGCATTACAAAGATTTGCTCTGTGACTATGATAAGGTAGAGATATAGTACAATACAATACATGAGTACAAGAGTAGAAAGAGAAATGAAGCTAGAATAATCTACGCCTAACAGGCAAGAGCTAGAAGAGCTAAAAACGCAAGAAAGTAAGCTACGAGCGTGTATCCTCGGTACTCAGCAGATACGCAAACAGACCGTGTTTGAATGAAGCTACCGTGCGCGCTGCCTTCAGTTCGGAGGGAAGAGAGTCCCAATGTCGCACACCAGCAACCGCGAAGGAGTTGAAGAACGCGGCGGTACGAGAAAACGGTGCCACAAAATCACTTCTGGGTGCCCGCGAGGGCCGGCAGGTTGCGGGGCCACGATCGCGATCAGCCAGGACAAATAGCTCGCGCAAGTAGGAAGGTTGCCCAGAGTGCAGAATAACAAAGAGCTGAGTGAGAAGAAAGTACAGCCTTCTGTCTTTAACGCGAAGCCAGCCAAGTTCCCTGCGATACGGCGTGATGTGCGCATCACGAGGGACACCGCAAACAAAGCGAACGCAGGTATTCAGAAGTCGCTGAAGTTTAGTGTCAAGACCTGCCTGGAGGTCGGCAAAGACCACGCAACAGTAATCAAAAAATGGAAATATCAAGGTGATCACCATGAGTCTACGTAAATTTCTAGAGAGCAGACGACGAGAAGCTGAGAGCTGCCTGAGGGTGCCAGAGAGAGAGAGAGAGAGAGAGAGAGAGAGAGAGAGAGAGAGAGAGAGAGAGAGAAAGAACGCAGTAACACGTCTGCACTGTGCGATAGCCGAACGTAAGAGTGAAGAGTCTCCTCGTCCTGATTTCCGGGAATCCCCGCGCTGTTCCTTACACCATAGAGATGGGGAACCTATGCGGTACACCGCACTAGCCCATTAGCCAGCTAACTTCATTGAAAAGTCACTAGAATAGTAACTAGAATAGTAACTACAATTTCGTTTGTACGGCATCTGAGTAGCGAAAACATTCAATTGTTGTTGTTTGTTATCTCACGTTAGAGTTTATCAAAAATTCTGAAATTTGGCTTAGTTGTTGCCTACAACAAGAGGTACAAAAAGGAAATTTTATTACATTTTTTATTTTCAAAAATAAATTTTCGACTTGTCAAATAGAGGAAAATAAAAAAATGTAATGGTCATAATTCGGAAATTTATTTTCGAATAAAAAATATATTGAAAATACCTTTTTGTACCTTTGGTTGTTAGCAACAACTGAGCTAAGTTCCAGAAGTTTTGATGAACTATTACGTGAGATAACAATTTTCATACAATCGATGCATAAAAGTATATGTATTTTTGCATTTGAAATATTGATCGCTTTGGGGCACGTGTTAATTTCTTTATCTTTTTGTACTCTGTAAAAAAGAACTCCACGATTATTTCAAATTTTTTTATCAAGCCGTTTACAAGATGTGAATTTTTGAAAATTGTATATGTTCTTTTTGAATGCTCATAAATTTTCTAAAAATGCATCAATTTGAATGTTTTTTTTTCACATTGTGTTCTTCAATAAGTCTTTCACAAATTTGATGCAAAAAAATATCAAAAATTTATTTAATAGATTTTTGTTAACCCTCAATCCCTGAACCTAGGTCGTTTTCGTCGTGCCCAAAACTTCTTTTCGGAAATTTTCGAACACGTGCGGCTCTAGCACCACCTGAGTGGTAACTAAAAAAAAAGTTTGGGCAGCAAGGTTTCTCAGTGCGTGAGACCAGCAACAGCTGCCTGAAGATTGGCTATGAATCTTTTCAGATTTTTCCATTGACAATTGTTGGTTTGGTAGTACGAAGACGAAAACGTCCCAGGTTCCCCAGGTACCCAGGTAGGTGCCTTAAATACCTTCACGAATTGAGGATTAATTTATAGAATTAAACCTTAGACAAAGAGGCCCTCGAAGGCTCCAAGGAAGCGCATGCGGCTAATTGAATATTCAGAATTTCATTTGTACTTTAAACAATGACATACGGTGTAAGCTTTACTGTTCGCGGTTAAAAAACAGCCTCGATTATGCTTGATGTGATAGTATCGGACCTCTCATCGCAATAAAATTTATGTAAGACTTACCTTGTGAGACCTTACCTTACCTTACCTTACCTAACCTCACATTCTGCATTAGAATGACGTCTTCTATACGGCACGAGTTCGTGTTTTAACGTAATGACACTCCGATTACCCAGCAAGTAACGGAAATTTGGGTAAGTTGAAGCAAAAACAAGCGAGACATGTGATTCAACGCAAAACAACTAAAAATAGGGGTTGCAGCTCAAAAATCAGAGTCTCGATATCTGGTGAGCTCATAAATCGCCGAATATTTCTGTCCAAAAATTATTCCGATTGTATAAATTTTGGGGGTAGTTCTCTCTTGGAGAGAACCTAGAGGTCAAACGGTAGGGGTTGGAGCTCAAAAATTGAAAATGGGGCGAATCGGTAGCTTATAAACAGCTCGTAAATCCTGTATTCTTTTCAAATTCTTAAATCAATTATTGAGGGTCAGGGGGGCTGGCGACTGCCGCGAAAGTGGTTTTTCGCTGTTAACTCTTTAGGGGTTGGAGCTCAAAAATTGAAACTAGGACGAATCGACAGCTCATAAATAGCTCGTAATTCCTATATATTTTTTTAATTTTTTTTTTAATGATTGGGAGGTGGGGGGGCTGACTACTTACGTTTTCAGCCCCCCCCCCCCCACTCAAAAACGCTAATTCCTGCTCAGAG
Organism: Macrophya annulata; assembly: GCA_963924015.1. Classification (NCBI taxonomy): domain Eukaryota; kingdom Metazoa; phylum Arthropoda; class Insecta; order Hymenoptera; family Tenthredinidae; genus Macrophya; species Macrophya annulata. Next base: position 10,988,764 of record OZ001262.1, read on the forward strand.
GATAGAGCTCAAAAATCGGGACTTGATTATCCTGAGAGCTCATAAATAGCTCATAATTTTTCATATTTCGTTTTTTATTTTTTCGAAAGTGGGGGGGCTAGGTACGTAGAGGTCGACAAACTATACAAACTAGCTATGAAAGAGCTTACAGGAAAGCAACCTATCCATAAAGCCCAGCCTTACCTCCAAAATGCTCGAAACCACCGGCAAACCCCAGAGCCCTCAACAAGCTCAGATTGGATAACCCCTTCAAAGACCACAAAAAATAAGATCCCAGGCGCAACGCTACCTAACATCGCCATCAATAACTGTTTCGCCCCCTTAACCGGATCCTATACCGACGGAAAACTAATGGAAACCGACAATACCGACGAAACTAACAACCAAGACCTCACACACCAAGCAGATAGGGCGCCCTCCTGCATCTCTGAAATCACAGGCGATCTATTCGCAAATAACGAAACCACCTGTCTCGCGCACTGCGTTGGAGCAGACTTTAGAATAAGTGCGGGAATAGATATCGCCAACAAAAAAACAAATTTGGATCAGTTCAAAAACTCCTGGATCAAAAAGTAGAAACAGGTGGAGTCGCCACACTACAACTGGAAAACAGATACATTTTTTATCTAGTGACCAAGCCAACAAGCGATGATCTCCCAACCTATCAATCACTGAACGAATGCGTAACCGCTCTGCTAGCTAAATGCAGAGCTCAAAATCTCCGAAATAGCTATGTCGCGCATCGGATGCGGACTCGATAGATTGAATTGGACTACAGTTAAGCAAATGCTAAACAACATCTTTGCGGACGAGAATATCACCATAAAAATATATAACTTAGAAACCCCAAGAGCTACCACACACAGAAACGCTTCTGTCCCCAATGGAAGGCCACCACCAAATCCACGTCCAAAACAAACCTCGCGACATCACCATCAATCAACTGATAGCTGAAAACATTCCAAAAAACGCCTTTAAAATTGAGTATATCGACTTAGAGAATCCCACAATTACCTCTACAACCTTCAACGACCACGCAGCAATATGTAACATATTACTGAAAACTAATGTACACTTGGCGAGGTTGATTCTGAGCCGAAAGTGAAAATCAGAAAAGTTACTGCGCTGATAGTTACTAGGCAAGTAGCTAGACAGTCTGCTGCGAAACACGAGCTGTCTGCTAAGTTTCAAAAAGATCACCTCGGAATGACATCACTCGGTGTCAGACTCGGTCTAGCAGACAGCTCCTGCTGGTTTCGCAGCAGACTGTCTAGCTACTTGCCTAGTAACTATCAGCGCAGTAACTTTTCTGATTTTCACTTCCGGCTCAGAATCAACCTCGCCAAGTGTACAATTCTACTCTTTCACCCCGAAACACGAGAGGCCCAGAACCTTAATTCTGAAAGGAGTCAAATGTAACTTTAATGAAACTGATGTCCTCAAAGAAATCAAAGACATCCAAATAGCAGATTGCGAAGTAATCAAAGTTTCCAAATTTCAATTCAATAAAGAAAACCCTGACAGATTCCGCTACATGGTACAGTTTACCAGCAACTCCCCCCTAGCGGAAGTATTTGAAATCCAACACTTGCTATACCAAAAAATAAAATGGGAACATCTCCGAAAAAAGAAATTATTCCAATGCATGAGATGTCAACGCATCGGACACGCGAGCAAAAACTGCCACTTACCATATCGATGTGTACGATGTGCTCTATCGCACCCTCCCGGAAAATGCTCACTAACAACCGATACAAGAAGAGAAGAACTCAAGTGTGCCAACTGTGGACAAACGGGACATCCAGCGTCATACATGGGCTGCCCCTTCTTAAAATTTGCAATAAAGTTAAACAGAAAACCCAACACACAACAACCCAACTCGGCACTAAAACCACGAAAATTCACTAAACGACTAATCAACGAACACACATCATTTGCGCAAGCCCTAAAAAACAAAAACAGTGCCCCACAACAACCCAACACACAACAGATAAACACCCTACAGCACAACCCGCATTCGAACCAACCACCGACACACAACCACTCCCCTGAGTGGTTAATGAATCTAAAAAATGAAATAACATACACATTAGCAACACAGATCGCAATGCTAATATCCCTCCAATTTACCAAAATACTGGAAGAAATTTCTGAAAATTCAGCTCGAATTGACTACTTATTCAGCGCAATATATACGGAATAACCTCTCAAACACAAAACACTACCAATCTGACAGACGCAACTCCACTAGAACTAAATATAGCCGCAATCAACGTAAACTCCATAGCCTCCAATTACAAAAGATACAAATTAGACAGTTTCATACAAGAACACAAACACGACATACTCTTACTCTCTGAAACAAAGCTGAACAACACACATAAACTACATTTCAATAACTATAAACTATGAAGATCAGACAGACCCAGAGCCACTGCAGGAGGAGGAACAGCAATCCTGATACGAAACCACATCCCACGCCACCTCATATCATACCCATCATCCAACACCAACGAAATCATAGAACACACCATTATCAATTTAAAAACATCTCCCACGAACAATCTATACATCATCAGCGCATACGCAACGAACGACAACAGAGCCATTTTCATAACCGAACTCTAACACCTATTCGAACGCTTAAAACTGAATAACTTCAACAACTATTTTATGTTAGCTGGTGACCTCAACTCCCGATCAAAAGACTGGGGAGATGGAGCATTTAATCCCCGAAGTCGATTCCTAAAAAAATGGGAAAGAAACAAGCACACTCATTTTAAACTCACAATCCACACGACCGGTGAACCCACATATATCCTAGCTAACACATACTTAAATGTATGCTTAGCCGACGACCGATTAACATTTCTAAACGAAATAAACAATAAACTAACTACTTTAGTCTTCGATAGCGACCACAAAGCCATCCAATTCACAATTAAAATCCCGATCACCCACAGCCCCCTTACAAACATAGACAACATAAGACACTCTCACAACTATAAAGCAACCAACTGGAACGAGTTCTCACAAAAACTAGAGGAAGGATACAACACACAAATTTCGGAGGACCATAATTTAACTATAACAGAAGTAGACGAACATATAAACACAATAACGACAGCAATCCTTAAGACTATTGAAAACACAGTAGCGCGAACCACCCCAAAAACTACTGTACTAAAATACTTATCACCAAAAATTAAAAAACTACAGAAAAACAAATCACAACTGTTAACGAACTTCCACAGACTGCAAAGAACTGACCCGACCATAAAAAAGACTGAAACCCGATCGGCACAAAAGGCACTGTCAGACACTAAATACACTCTTAGAACAGAATTCAAAAAAGCTGTCACTAAGTACTGGGTAAGCCAATTAAAACAGATAAACCATAGAAATACCGACGCGTTCTTCCCAAAAATAAATAAACTTCTAAGACCACAACAAATGACAAAAATTCACGACATAGAAATTAAACAAAACAACACCCAAAAACTAACACGAAGTAACTGCAATCCCATCACTGCACAAAAATATACAAAAATTAAATATAATTGGAGCGCACTACAAGCAAATTAACTCTCCCAAACCCTACACAGCAATCACCAGGCTCAAAGAAATCATTGACGCTCAAGCTAACACCTTCAAAGACACTCACCAAGAAATAAGAGACACCCAAAAAACTCATATGCAATTTACACCAGACAACACAGCCATTAACCCCACCCCTGAACATGAAACCTCAAACTTCTTCTGCATCCACAGGAAACTAGAAAAAATCATACGCAATTTACCAAACAAAACATCATCCGGTCTGGATCACATACCACCAATAATCTTAAAACACCTTCCCCCAAAACTTATAACCGCGTATACAATAATCTTTAATAACGCCCTAAATCATTATTATTTTCCAACTCAATGGAAATGCGCAAAAATCCTGCCTATTTTAAAAAAAGAAAAAGAACCAAAAATTGCTACAAAGTACCGGCCCATCAACCTCACGCCGGCAATCAGTAAGGTTTACGAAGCTTTAATTAACAACTTAGTGATAAAAACCTGCAACGAGAATAACCTAATCCCGGACAATCAATTCGGCTTCTGCACAAAACATTCAACCACACACGCCATACATAAATTACTATCGGACGTTAACCGTTATATATACAATTCGTAACACGTAGGCGCAGTCCTAATCGATCTTGAAAAAGCCTTTGATTCGGTCTGGCTAATCGGCCTTATTTTCGACCTTTAGAAAAAAAAATTTCCCAGCTGGTTAATCCACTTAATATGGGATTTGATATCACAAAAAACATTTGTAGTCTGGGACGGAAACAATACCAGATATTCAGAATCGAAGAGGGTCTCCAGCAAGGGACGGTCAACTCCCCAATTCTTTTCAACATTTTCACAGCAGACATCCTAAACGCATTCGAACTAAACTCCGGTAACCGTATACATTGCATAGCATACGCGGATGACCTAATAGTATACGTAGCAGGATCCAACGTTCCCAACACCCGAAACATCTTAAACAATCTCCTAAACAGAATAAACAAGTATTACATAACGTGGTGTTTAAAAATTAATCCAGAAAAATGCGAATCGATTGTTTTCCGAAAACCAATAGATTATTACTCCACCACAAACAAAAAAACGATTAGACAATTCTAACTTTCAACCAACAAACCCGATAGGAACGAACTCATTCCCATCCCACACAAACAATCAGTTAAATACCTAGGATACAATATAGACCAACTCTTGAGAGGAAACCTACATCACACGATACAACTAAACAAGGCTAAAAACGCCCTTAAAGCCAATAGCCAATTATTTTACTGCCGACAACTAGAAGCAAAGGCCAAAATAATATGCTATCAACTGATTATAAGACCGATATTAACATACGCAGCTCCGATAGGATGGAACATAGGACCTGCACTAAAGGAAAATATAAGAATGTTTGAGCGCGCTTGCTTAAAAATATGTCTCAGAAATTACCGATCCGAACACTTTAACTACTGTTACAGGACCAGCAACGCCACCATTTACCAACTGGCAAACACCCCCTGAATTGACAACTTCATACTCAAACTCACCAGAGACTACTTCAGCAAAATCCCCAATTCCACAAACAAATCAATAAAACCACTAGCGATCATAAATACTCCAGACGTTGACAATCTGAAACAAACCGACTACCTCCAACCACAAGCTTTCCTATACTTTGACAATACTGGACATATACAAGACGCATTGAATACTCCTTTAATATATCACTGGAGAAGAAACAGAGCAAACGGACGTATTGCCTGGAACAGTAACGACGACCCTGCTACCCACCACAATTTCGCATACTCGACGGCAATACCACCCACAGATCGTAACAACTTCACACGACTTAACTGTAAAAAATACTGGTGGACAGATGCCAATTCAACACATCACAACGCACCTAAATCAAGGCGTACTAGATTACAAAACGCGACCTAAGATACCGACGATTCCAGCGAGAATATGCACACTTATATATAAGCAATGTAAATAATGTAAATAATATAATTAGATATAAGCATTAAGCACCCCACCTCCTATAAAATGGCGTTATGGTTTAGCCGAAGAACGAGCATGGGCTTTTCATCCATCAAACAAAAAAGCACCCACGTTACTTTTCTGAGTTTCATGAACCGCTCTCCAAAAAGGATCTACTGACACTTAAATACACATATACGAATAGAGACAGACATACTCTCACCTACTGGACGGAAGGAGAGAGCTTACAAATTCAAGCCACCCATTCCCCACATCCCATTAAGATAAGGTTTAATTTTATATGTTTGTTAATTTACAAAAATAATGTATCTTGTACTCTCTATAATAAATAAACCACTAAAACAAAAAAACAAAAAAATACGGTAAGACGACGGACTAGCACTCTGAAAGTTCACGGTTCGCGTCGCCATGCTTCTTTTTTTTTTTAATTCAATTTTTTTTTGTACATCTTGCCGTTAGTACTCGAACTTTTCATATTAGGAAAGGTTTGAAACAATCCAGTCGAGTCAATGGTTCAAATTTCGCCTGACGTTTCAGCATTTATGTGCTGCCCTCATCAGAGGCTTAGGCTATTGATGCCGTGTGGAAATCTTGATGGTGTGTTGGTGGTATATAGTCACTTAAGAAGAAAGACTACTGTCCTCGTAAGATTAAACACATTCATGACGTCATTAACGTGTTTAATCTTGCGAGGGCAGTAACTATTGCACTCGTATAATAGGACAGTAGCTATTGAACTCGCCTTAATAGCCGCTATCGCGCTATAGGACCAAAAACATATTAGTGCATTTAAAAAAAATGGAGATATCCTTGATATCTCCTAAGTGCTTCCACTATCAAAAAAATCGGTATCGCTATACAACAGTCCTCTTAATACTAAACGACATTTGTACAAAGAATTTTCCGCTATAGCTTTTAGTTTCAAAAATATCTGAGGTGGTAATAGTTATTGCCCCACCCAGTATAAACCACCTACGTGAGCCCGTATGTTTTGATAGCATGAAATTGTTTGAATGGTAGAAGTCATCATGAATCCCTCTAATCATTAAAAAAAATTATTGATTAGATTATGCATAGAATCGGAGTACCTAAAAATTAAAGAAATATTTTGAGGACACTGCTAAGAACGTCATCGTATTTTTTATGTAGTATATATTGTAACGTGTTCGGCCGTCCGGCCAATCGGAACACGCCAGCACATCAGACGCGCACATCACGCGAGGCCGCGTGACGTCGCGAATCGCTAGCAGTTCTAGGCCAAGCGTCCTAACTGACTCATCTCCTTGCCTTTGTACAGGAACCGAGCTATAGCAGCCGGTTACCTTTCTAGTAGCTTCACATTTGAATTGTCTTGTCAAAGCGACAGATTTAACTTCAATGTTCGATTAATTTCTTTCTAAAACGAAAATCAAACTCAACTTACAAGACGCTCTAGCGAAGTCTAACGGCGCAATAGATTATTCTATTAATTAAACTATTTTATTAAATCATAAATTCAATTCTTGCTATCCTATTCTTTACATTCTATTCTAGTCTATTCTTTACCTGCTATTCTATTATATTCAGTTCTAAATTCAAACTCTCTATTCAAAACCAAACAAACAAACTGAGAATAGCTCACGTAAAATCAAAACATCTTTAAACTCACTCTATTCTTATTTCTATTTTACTTTTATTTTTTTTCATTGTATCGAGTCACCAAACATTATTCTTTTGTATTACTTTTTGTAACCAGGTTGCAACCGCATTCTAATTATTATTTGATTTATTTTTTGTCTAATTATAGTTATTCAGAATCATAACAGAGTTGAATCATTACAGTCTTATTACTGCCTCCACTTTTCCCTTTAAACAGTCATCACAACTAGCTAGCTAACGACAGCTTTGGCTACGGTGCAAGGGGCAGCGGTGATCTCACGATCCTCATCTGCTAGTCAACCGCACCTATAGTCCGAGTCTGTGTCAGGCTTGGCTTAAACGCCCGGCTCTGAAGGGAGGCAGCCTTGAGTTTGTCAATAAACGGAGTCTGGAAACGCCAGCTTTGTTTAGATAAAACTCCGGGTCTGTAAAAAAAGGGAGGTGATCTTGACGAAAGTCCGGATTCACGATCAGGATTTTGAATTATATTTAATTTGTATTTATTACGGACAATCCCTAGTCGCTTACCTCCTTTTCGTCGAAAAAGGAGCGGAGTTGACACATGTCGATTATTATCCGAACCCAGGCGTCGAAAACGCAAAAACAAAATGCATAGCGTTGATTCTATTTTAATTCCGAACACATACGTCCAAAAACATACTCGTTTCACGCGAAAATCGAGCTCTCAGACCGCATTTACATTTGTCAAGTGCGAATTTCCTCGGCGGCCATCATTATGCAGCTGTCCGCCGAGTTTCGCTGTCCTGGCAGGTAGGTGGCGCCACGAATATATCACTCCGAGGCAAGGATAGTACACTAAAGTATATAAAGAATCGTGAAATTCGCGTCGGAGCGATAAATTAATGGCGCCACCTACCTCCTGGGCCAGCTAAGCTTGGCGGACAGCTGCATGATAATGGCCGCCGAGGAAATTCACACTTGTCAAATCTAAATGCGGTCTGAGAGCTCTATTTTCGCATGAAACGAATATGTTTTTGAACGTATATGTTCGGAATTTAAATAGAATCAACGCTATGCATTTTGTTTTTGAAATTTCGACGCCTGGGTTCCGATAATAATCGACATGTGTCAACCCTGCCCCTTTTTCGACAAAAAGGAGGTGCGCGACTAGGGATTGCCCTTGCGGCAAAAAGATGACGGGCAATTATGTTTTCGATTCAGAGATCATAGTGTGAGATCACTTTACAGATTGATGTATTAATTTATCTAGCAATTTCATATAGGTAGCATAAAAATCGGATGCTTTTCAATTTACGAAGAGAACATAGGACTCTGTGATTTGTAGTTCTGCCGTAAAGGTACATACATGCTAGGACCAGAGGACAAAGATATTGACACGGTCCTGTTTTTAACCAATACTTCCCAGTGACCGGTCCTGATAGTTATCATTACTCAACGTTGAGGCAGTGAAGACTTGTACACGTATACGATAAAGTGTCAATATACGCATCCAATAATAAATGCTGCAAAGGTAAGTACTGGGATCGCAATCGTGTTTGTAGTTCCCTTCGGCTAATTTGATACGAGATTCCACAGATTACATTTACTGTTCAATATGCATCTTCATAAGCTTTTTCACGATACGATGACCAAATAAATGTTTATAAAAATAATGATTTCTCCAATTTAGAATACGATTTTCTATTTAGACAGTATCGAATGAGATACACGCGAATCGCAAGGACAATATTGTCACAAAGATACTACAAATTAAGTTCTTTGTTGAAAGAAGTTAAAAAACTTTTGAGTGCGTGTGGTGCCTGTGTGATCGATTGCCTACCAGTTGCTGTTGAGTCTTCTTTCGGTTAGTGAACGGCGAGCAAGTGGCCATGTTCGCGCTTGTACAATTTCACGATGAAGAAACCCTATATATTTGCGAAAGAAAAAGATATTTCTGAAAAAAGGCATGAATGCATTATCCGTTATAAAGGTTCTCGTTTTGCTGGCAAGGTTTTAACGCGCAAAGGTATGTATCGTATTTGGACCTTGAAAAAATGTAATTAATCAACATGATAAAATTTTGTTCAATATATTTCAATTTTATTTCAATATTTCAGTTCAGTATATTCATGTATGCATCAATAGCTGATAAACAAAAAGTAGTCGACCTGAAAAAAGAGTTAGAAAATATAGACGTAATGACCGTAATGCAAAAAACGGAAACCGTCGATGCGCACGAGGTAGTCCTGTCGCCGAAAAAAAATTCTTCACCATCCGACGATGAAGGTATGTGAAGTATATTGTGAAAAAAATTTATTTTAATGTATCTGACAAGGGGAGGGCACGGGAGACGCATTTTTGTAATTTTTCTACCGTATCGCAAAAGGAGGGGCAGACCCCCAATAACAATTGCCCAAAGCCATAAGACCATACAGCCAGAGGTGTCCCAGAAAATCGAGTTTGAAATATTCCGAGTAAGGTATGAAAACTAGATGTAAAGCGGTTGGCAACATAGCGCGTGGATCAGCCGTTAGCGCGGGAGTCTAGTAAGCAGTAGATTCTTGGATCGATTCCCGCTGTAGGCAACTTTTTTTTTCGTTTCTATTTATGCAGCTCCTAGAAGCTACGGAACCCCCGGAGGACAGGAAAGACGGTGAAATAAGAGTAAAGAAAGGAGGGGGAAATGAAGAAAAAATCAAAGGAAAGGAGATAAGGAGGCAGATAGCGAAACTTGGGAGACGAAAGGCACCGGGAGAAGACAAACTCGAAAACGAAATCTGGATCAACGGAAACAGGAAGGTCATCCGAAGGCTCAAAGAAATAATAAACAGAGTATGGGAAGGGGAGGGCCTCTCAGATAGGTTGAAGGAAAGGGGTGATCGCCCCAATCTACAAAAAAGGAGAAAAGGAAAAACGTCAACAACTACAGAGGAATCACCCTGCTGAATACGGCGTACAAAATCTACGCCATGGTACGGGACGAAAGGCTGACCAAAGAACTGCAAAAAAAGAAAAGCATCCTAGAGATTCAAGCCGGATTTAGGAGAAAGAGGCGTACAATTGATAACATATTCATACCGAATCACGCGACAAACAGAGAAATAGCAAACAAAGGGGGGAAAGTATCTGCATTCTTTGCAGACCTTAGCGCAGATTTCGACAAAGTCAATAGGAAAAAGGTCGGAAAAATAATGGAGAAAGAGGGAGTACGCCAAAGACTGAAGGAACGAATCGAAGAGATCTACCAAGAAACTATAAGCACAGTACGGGTGAACGGAGAAAGCGCCAGTAAGTTCTGGACGAATAAGGGAGTGCGACAAGGATGTCCCCTAAGCCCGACCTTGTTCAACATATACACGGCAGACCTGGAGGAAACGATGAGGAAGAGACAGGACAGAGGGATAGTCATAGGGGGGAGAAGAATCTGGACACTTGCGAACCCAGATGACACGGTGCTGCTAGAAAAAAGACCAGAAGAACTGAGGGAGATGATCAACAGATACAGCAGATACCTAACAAGAAAGGAATTAAGCCTAAGCGCGGATAAGTCAGAAGTGATGGTTTTCAAGACAGGAAGAGGTGAGAAGAAGGGGGAAGAATGGAATTGGAACGGAGAGCCCCTGGAACAAGTCAAAGAATTTAAATACCTAGGTTTTATCTTCCAAAGCAACGGCAGCTACGAGAGACCCATAAGCGAGACGGTCAGGAAAGTAAGGACAGTGATGGCGCAGGCATGGGAAATGAGGGGGATAGGACAGAGGAAATTCAGAAACAACTATGACAGAAGGATGCAACTCTTTAGGAGCCTAGTAGAAAATATATTGCTATACGCCGCAGAAGTATGGGGCTGGAAGGAGCGGGAGAAGGTAGAAAAACTCCAAGAGAAATATATAAGATGGACCCTGGGACTAGACCAACACGCCAGCATACCTCATAAGAGAAGGGACGAAGACGAAAAAAATCAGAACGGAGGCATTGAGAAGAGCACTGAGGTACGAAGAAAAACCAGAAAAATACAGAACAAACGAAATAATCACGGAATGCTGGAAGGAAGTACAAAGAAGGAAGGAAAGGGCGAAGTCAAGGTGGGAAGAAGAAAGACAACAATGCTATCAGAGACTGGGCGGGAAAAGCCGAGGAACAGAGACAGAAAGAAAAGAAGGGGTATATGCGATAGAGGAGATAATAGCAGCAGACAAGAAGGAGTAAGAGGAGGAAAGACAGAAAAAGATCGAAGAAAGCAGATACTGCCCCAGATATAAAGAAATAAGAACAGACAGCCTACCACGCTACCTGAGAAAAGGCTACGAAGGCAGAGACCACAAGACAATCGCAAGGTTCAGATGTGGAAATGAAGAAAGAGGGGCAAGATTCTGGAAGAACGAGGGAAAAACGCCTGCATAGTATGCGGAGAGGGAAGAGAAACGCTAGAATACATACTTAAAGAGTGTAAGGAGAACCTAAGAGACGGCAGATGTCTGACAACGATACTAAAAGACACAGGGGAGGGATCGGACTGGATGAGGAAAGTGCTGAAGAACAAGCGGAACACGGAAGAAGCGAAATAAAGAACAAAATTAAGATCAAGTTGAAATAAATAGTATTATACTTATAAACTACATGTAACCCCTTTCAAGGCCGAAAGGCATATGAAATAAACCTTAATAATAATAAATCCTTTAACTTCTCACTATTAATTTGATTTTATCCAGAACTAATACTACTTTTGATATCAAGTGTTTGCTACCAGTTAACTCTCTTTTTTCACTTTTTTTAAAATCTCGTGTACATTTTTTTGTTTTACTGTCTGACTGTTTTAATCTTCTCAAAATGTTATTCTACCCTATTATAATTATAAAAAATGACAAGAAATAGATACAATAATACAATGAAAAGTTTAGTTCCTTCATGACTTTCAATTTATGTTGAATTAAATTTATAAAACTGTATTTGAAATATTTTAATTATTTTTTATGGCAGACAAAAAAAAATCTCTTATGGTGGAGAAAGAATTGGAAAATGCGAATGAATTGCAAGTAATCGACCCTATCGTCAGTTCACCAAATATACCGTCTATCGAAACAGTTGATATAGATACGTGCGCGATAGTTGATCGACAATGTCATGAAATGATCGACGATGTGAATGCTAATTCTATAAACATATGTAATAATGGAAATTCAGGTACATATTCTTTTTTCTTTGCTTTACTGACTTTTACTAAGTATGAATGCAGTTTTTATAGGTTACCCGGTAAAATATAATTCAGATCTACAGAGATCTCGATCCCGCATTCAACTTAGATATACAGTATAGATATTATGTTGTAACTGTACTAAGAACTTTGGGTTTCCTATAAACTTATATGATCTTTAATCTGTTTATAATGACTTCGGATAGTATGACGTTTTGCTTATATTGACGTATTTTGAGATAAAAATCCGCCTATTATGACGGACATTGTGTATTTGTCGTGTATTTTCACCCAAGCTCGCCGTTGCAGTCAATGTTTTGTTTTCGCGCCCACAGTAATGCACTGATCGTCAATTGATATGCATCGATTGTTGTTTAATGTTGATCGAAAATATTATAACTTGGTATGCAAATGTTATTGATAAATTCTATATATGATTCCAACTTTGTATTGTAACATTGTGTTCAATTTTTTTTGTAGCTTATTTCAAAAAACGTACATATGTTTTTATTTCATATGAATATTTTATGCTGCTTACTATGACGACCGGATAATATGACCTGATTACCATTTCCCTTCAATGTCATTATAAGCAGATTCTATTGTACGTAGTGTAACGGTCACGAAATTAATCATATACTGTTCTTCAAAATGTAGTAACGAATGCTCAAAAATTCAATAATAATCTGTATCTAATGAGACTACGTGCGCTGCACCTAGATGCGTAGACAAGAAGGCTCAACGGACGCGCCAGCCATCTGCCGGCGCGCCCGGGAATCTTGTTGACTAAGCACCAACGAGGTCCCGTGTAAAATCTTTCTCGTTATAAATGTTAACATTGAATCTGCTTATTAGTCGGGCTCTTAGCCGTACGCTACCAGAGATCGCTTCATGGGTATAATAATCGGATATTTTTGTGATCTCGTCAGTCCTTTGCAATATATTAAGATTTTGACATTCTAAGGTAGAGCTGGAACTAACGCTGCCAACCTTACGATAATGTAACGACGTACAAGAGCGATTCACTATCGTACGCAAATGTACAATAATATTCAGATATCGTACGATACTGACAAAAATTCCATACATCAAGGAACAATGATGATTCTTTGTTATTAAATAGAATAAAATTTCATCAATCGGATTTCCAAAATTTCGCGCTTCTATATCCGCGCGCATACAAGTCTTCTTACCAGTTATATATTTGTATAAATAACTACGTTTATATCCTTTGTTTTTTTTTTATTTTTTTTTTCTGTTTCAAACATGCTCTATGTATATTACATGTTGCACCCATGTGTAAACACATGGGCGTTGATTAAGTAATATATCAACGACATGGGTAAATACCAAATGATGAAATGTAATGAAAGTTAGTTTTGGGTGCAATATGAGTTCACGATAATATGAAATGAATTATTTGTTCTAAGAAATATCGCTTTAATATTTAGTAATGTACGATAATTTTACGCCCCTGATACGATCAGGGCCAGCTTTCAGGTTGCCAACACTGGTTGGAACGGCAGAAACTTGTCTCTGACCCTGATCGCAGTCCAGGATAACACTCTCCTCTTGTAGAGTCAGTCGGTTCTTCTAACTATTGACATCAGTTTCAAATCAAAACTGATATAGAAGGTATGAGCTTGATCTCTCGATACTGAGCTTTAAACGCACGTTATTAATTAAAAAGCTTTATATGGATTCAATATTTTTTATCTTCAATATTGAGAATAATTTTGAATATATGTATACACGCTTATAGTGCTTATATACATTTTATGTTATATACCCAATACACACTTTCTTATAACAATACATAACTACTCTCATTAATAAATATCAGAGATGGGCGATTTCAACAAAAAGATTGATGCCCAGAATCGTTTGATTGCAAACCACGTTTCCGTGTCAACCGTAATGTGCAAAAACTGTTATGAAGCAGATCTGAATAACTACATCCTGATATCTACGATAAGTCACAGATATCAGGGATTATTGTAATATCTATGTTCTGATTTAATCCGGGATATGCGGTTTTTGAAACAATCTTGCAGCAAAGCTGCGATGCTACCAATGCCAATAGTTGAGCAATGCAATGCAAAAATTTAATTCTTAACCATGGTTCTTAATAAAAAAAAAATAATGCATAAATGCCCGTTATCTACCACTTTAGTTTTTTATTGATAGTAGTGGCAGATGACTAGTGCAAAACTTCCCCGACGTCGGTAGTTGCGGCGGCGGTACCCACAGCGCCCTTTTTTGCCACCGTCTCGCTGTTGCTGTTGCTCTTGTTGCTGGCACTGGGGTTGCTGCCGTGGCTGTACAGGCTGCTGGCGTGGCTGTGGTAGTTGCTGCCCAGCAACCTGCACCCGCAAGGCAGCAATCTCAGCCCTCAGTTCAGCAATAAGGTTCTATAGATAATCAGAAAAGTCATGACTGAGAATACGTATAGCACTGCATATATTACATTGACTAAGGATTGGAAATCACATACGTTTTCTGGAGGCGGTGGCTCGTTCAAGTTGTAGGGGAGCGGGTGGTGTAGCGCCTCCCCTACCTCAACCGCAGCATCATTGTGAGGAGCTTCATGTTCCTCATCAATCAAAGATCTTATGCTTCAGGCTGAAAGAATGAAATACAAGATTACATCACACTGCGTGAAGACCTCTGATCGCTGTGACGCGGGAAATGGCGGAATATCGCCCCCACGGCCACCAACTTAACTCTTTCGGACAGCCGTAGCGAGCAATAGGCCGTCCGACGAAAAAGAGTTGAAAGCCACTGTCTACGCCACTGTGAACTAGTTTCGGATAATGAGCTGGCTCATTGTCTTACAAAACGTGAAAAAAAACAAGTTGAAGTGTAATAAAATATGATCTAGGGTTCGTTCGATTTGGAATGATATAAAATGATGTAGAATGATGTAGAATGGTGTATAGAAGAATGTGCGTAGATTTCATACCCGCCAATAAACAATTGCAAGACTTATAATCCAGTCGGGGGCGGGGGGGGGGGGGGGGGGGGGGGGGGTGTTGATCAATTTTGACTTTGAGTAACAGTTTTCCGAGCAGCAAAGGGGAGATAAGAAAAGTTAATTTGGTTTCGAGCTGCGCTTTTAATTGTTGTTAAAAAAAATTAGTCGTTTGAATAAATATCTCGAAAACTATTTAAAAGTTATCGAGACAACTTGATTGAACTTTGTTTGGAATTTAATAACGGAAGAATTGAGCTTAACCGGAACTCGATTTGCATAAAAATCCCAGACATGATTCTTCTGATAAAATGAAAATTTTATTTCAAAATCAAGAATCTGAGTTTATGGAATGTATAATGGCAATGGAAATTGAACTATTACACCCATGCTGCAAACTTAAACTTGATCAGCTCAATAGTGATCCATTGTTAATTTGTAATAAGACAAAACTTCAAAGATCTAAGTGGCGAAAAGAAAGACAAAGTAAATCACAGGATCTAAAGCTCATGAACTATTCACATATTTGAAAAATAAAAACCCGAATTGGAAACAGAAGGCTGAAAAGTACTTTTATCCTAAGTCATTTACAAATGAATTCGTAAAACATGGCATAGACTCTGAACAACTTGCTAGACTTTCATATGAAAAATGTACCGACTCGAAAGTGATAGAATGTGGATCAATCCTTTGCCAACAGAATCCTTGGCTTGCTTACTCTTCTGATGGGGTAGTTTTCACGAATGGTGAACCTTCAAAATTAATAGAAATAAAATGTCCTTATGAAGGCAAAACAAAGAATATTGAAGATGTTTTACCAAACATCAAGTGGTTAGAACGTAATGAAAATTGAGTTTTCATTAATCATAGAACGTATTACACACAAATATAATTCGGTATGGCAGTTTTAAACGTCCTAAGTACTGATTTCATCGTTTTCTGTTCGCACTACCAAAGTTTTGTAATAATCACAATGGATCTTAATCCCGATTATGCAACCGAGTTATTTCAAAATTTGAAATGAGTATATTTTAATCATTTGCTGCATGAAATTTGTTTATGAGAAAGTAATGTGAATAACAATAACTTGTAATAATTCCTCAAATATTGAATCTATTTCAATAGAAACTTCTATTTACTTTTCATCACCTACGGTGATATAAGAAAAGTATTGGTTTTGGTCGAAAAGTGACTTTTGCTAATTTTAACGAATCTTCACGTTTTCGACCCTCTAGAATCCGAAAAACAAGTTTTTAGAAAGATGTCGGTCTGTCTGTCGGTCTGTTCGACAAACTCGCGCGGTGATCTCGGAAACGGCTCGATGAAAAAATCTGAAATTCACAAGACTTTACAACCAAATGATGGGCATGAAAAATTGCCATGTCTCGTTTAATTTGAACTTCCGGTTCTACCGGAAATGAATCGATTTTCGCTGCTTTACTGGCAAACCTATACTTTTTTCTCTGTATTAGCTTTCTGAATGAAAGAATATATTCTTCCGAGTTGAGAATTTCATATATATAAGGTATTCCTTGCCAGTGACACCAAAAAAATTGTAAATATACCCAGATCGAATTAGACTGAATTGTTGTTTGTCAATATATAGGGCGATCCTTGCCAATGACAAGAAGAAATTGTAAGTGTACCCAGATCGAATTGGGATTAAACGCACTGTATGAAATTGTTTGTCAACATATAGGACATTTTTTTTTATGTAAAATTTTCAATTTTGATCTTGTTTTTCGGTTCTTCAATACTTTTTTCTACTTTTTCTTCCCCTGACAAACCCTTCTTTTTTTTTCTTTCTGATGAAAAGTACTGCGAAAAACTGGTTTTCCGGCTTGTTAATAATACATTCATAACATTTTTTTCATTGGATACAAATAATGTAGTTAACAAACAGTATTAGGCACAGTTAGTAGAAAAGAATTTGTCATCTTTAAGAATGGGTAATTCCAAATTTACAGTTCCACAAATTATAGTAAATAATTCATCAAATAGTAGGATCAGACCCCAAAAAGCATTATTTTCCGGTTTATGTATATTGTGAATGTATCTGCTGCTATTCTATCCTACTTAAGACGTTTTACATATTCGCCACGGGGCGGCATCAGCATCAAGTTCAAACGCCAATAGACGTCTCTAGGAGAAGGAGCCTTCCCTATTGGCGATGCTCATGGCCGATGGCCAGGCTAGTGTCGCCTCAGTCACGTGGTCTCAAAAGAGTCCCCTTGCTAGATTTATCCCATTGTCACCGTGTAAAAATGTCGAGTGTTTATTTACGATTAGCGAATATTTATGAATACGTGAAGGGAACCCCTAATTCGCGTAATATGAAAGAAGGGGAAGAAGTCTTAAAGTCTGGACAAATCGTTTTTGCTGGATGCGAAGCAAGAAATGAGGATAAAGTAGATATTCTGAGCCTCGTACTCCAAACCAGCGCTTTATCGTCGTATCCTCATACGATAAAGGGGTGCGTCGTACTTGAAAATTCTAATGCAATTATAAAAGATATGCAATGCTCTTGTAAAGCTGGACTCTCGGGAAATTGCAAACACGTTGTAGCTGTTTTGCTGTATATGGAAAGGTACGTAAAATTAATATACAAATCAGATGTTTCTGCCTAAAATTCGATGAAATTCGATTTGTTTTTCATTATTATTGCCATTGCATTGACTATTCCTATTCGTAACCTGATTTTTTTTTTCTAAGAAATGACATTACGGAGCTGGAGGATTTGTCATGCACTGATGTGAAGTGTGCTTGGACTTCAAGAAAGCCCAAGGTACAGTCTGATTTTGCTGCAGCTCCAACAAGTACTTTCTGCTGTGTACCTGAAACCGAACGGCTGTCAAACATACCTGACGAAGAAATCGATGATTTATTTGTCGAGTTGTGCAGGCTTAATCCAGATTCTGCAATCTCAAAACACGTGAAAGGTCGTAATACCCAGATCAGCGATAAAAATAAACGAGTGCTCATCGAACATTTCACTGATGTTATTGAAAAAATTCTAAATAACGACACATTGCGTACAATTACTCCAATATCCACAGCCGAGTTGAAATCTTGCTGCAAATCAACGTTTGAATCATTGGCTGTAATAAACTCAGGGGAATTGTTTCGTGAAACATTGAAATGTCGTGAAGCATGGAAACAAGCAAGAGAACTGCGGATTTCAGGATCTCGTATATATGGAATATATACAGATACTAAAAATGCTAAACCTGATTGGGAACAAAAATCTAGGAAATATTTTTGGCCTCCCGAATTTACAAATTCATTCGTTAGACACGGAATCATACACGAACCAGTTGCACGAAAAACGTATGAGAATGACCAAAGCGTAACAGTTATGCAGTGTGGCTTTGTAGTTCATCCAGACCACCGATGGATCGGATATTCCCCCGATGGACTAGTATTCGGTGAAAGTGGACCCGAAAAGCTAGTTGAAATCAAATGTGTATATGCTGGGAGAAGCAAGTCTATCACTGAATGTTTAACATCTTGTACATTTCTTGATAAAGAGGGAGGTATAAAGAAAAAGCTCTCTTATTATGGCCAGATCCAGCTTGGGATGCTTCTCTGCAATGTCAAAACATGTGATTTCGTTATCTTTGCATCTTTTGATGAATCGATTCACGTTCTATCAGTTCCATTCGATGAAAATTTCGCTCTTCAAATGTTTACTTCCGTGCAAAAAGCATACGTAAATGAGATGCTACACTACGTGTGTTTAAATAGAAATCAAGAATTAAGTTAATCTGTAAAGAATTTCTTTATTGTTAAATTATGGTATGTACATTGTTTGAATCAGCAATGCGATCAAACCTTATAACAATTTCAATAATACGGTCTTATTTTATTTCTACCTGTACATTTTAAATAAAAATCACAAAGCATAAGCCATAACTCAAAGTACCCGAACAGAAAAACATTTAAAAAGCGTTATTAGTAGCAACATCAGCTGTACATGCTTAAGAAGAACGACGATCTCTTTTATTATTAGGAAAAAGGATTGGGACAATGGCATAAAATTATACAGGTATATGAGTATTCAAAATTATACCTCAAAACGAAACTATAAAACTATGTCAAGAATCATGAAAAATTACGAGGATTTTATACATACTTCGGTATAAATTTTCTAATCAAAATTTGTTGTCGGATAGAATAGGATTTGACAAATTCACTAGAGCACAAGCAATCTTGAAAATGTGATCTGCACATCCTACTAGTAGTCCAGTCGAATAGAACATGAGATGTATTCAGGAATATGCCATTTTTGTAAATTTTTTTACGAGTTCATTATACCCCCACGAATATACCTGTGATTTATCCAAAAGATATTCGGGTGCATTTAGTTGCAAAAAATTGTTAAACAATTGAAAACCTACTTTTTACGCTTTATTTCTTTTCCTGACGATTTTACAAAAAAATGCTTCGTACAAAAGTTGTTCGTCTTGTTGTCCCCGAAAAAATGACACCTTAAGAAAGCATTTATCTTCATTAGTTCAGTTGCAAAATGCAATAGAAAAAGTTTTTTTGAAATTTTGTTTTTTGCCAGTCACTCGCCGAATTTTCGACATACGGTTACGGAACTCATACTGGATCTAGTATGAACTGTCCTCTAAAAGAATCCGCAAACTCGATAAGGCTATGTGTTATAGTCTCGTAGTAATAAACAATCTGCGAAAATCCGTAGAATCGCGCTCCTTTTAAAGATAATGGGCTCACATCGTGCCGAAAAATCTGACAGCCAGTTTTCGATATCCACTTTCGATATACGATGAAAAATAATTTTTTTGCTGAAAAAATAGTACTCATTCCGAGGAAACAAAATTTTTTGTTATAAACAAATGGTAATATCTGCGTCAATTTTCGAGTATTTGGAAATATTCCGGCAGGATGTGATAGGTCTTTTTGAGACGCTTTTTTTAAAAAAAAAATCATCCCTTAATCTTTATTAGAACCAGAGATACGAACAGTTTTACTTATTAATTCATAACTATTGATCTAACAAACATTTTTGGATTAATCAAGTACGTACGTGATCTTGAGACATTCGAGTATCATTTACAATTTATCTCATATTTTTCCGGAAGATTTATTCCATTGCTACGACAGGCTGAATGCAGCCGCGGGGTATAAAATCGCACGGCCCACCGGGTGAGTCGAGCCGGGCCGAGCGGAGTGCACTGGTGGGGAGCGCTCAGCCAATCGCGGGCGACGTCGCACCGCTTAGTTAACAAATTGAATATCTCCCTTAAAAATTGTCGTACAAACTTCATTTTTTTTTTAAACTAACATGTTTTTTTCCGTAGAATCTGAAAATTCAGGTGAAATTGAATTTTTTACATTACTTACCGTGATTATTCTCGTTTTCCAACGGACGTGTTGAAAGAATTTCTGTTAATGAATAGTAATTCGGTAGTAATGGTAAAATGAATAAAACACGCTTACATTTGAGTAATTTTTATTTACAAAACAAACGTGGCATATACATATACCCCCGCATTACAGTACTCTCCTTCTTTTGGGTGGAGGTAAGGTCGTGGTACCTTCCATACCTTCTGTATCTTCTATTTCACCTACCGGATAACTGACATCATGATCTGTAGTTCATACCAATCTGAAATACATTTTAATTTAACTTGCATGAATTTTATTGTTATGATGATACTATACTTGATTTGAAGAATAAATGACCGACTTATCACATTATACGAAACTGCTAAGATTTAAATTATGTAAGGATATCAGTTTTGTAGGTATAAGTATCGAAATTGAATTAGTTGATAATTTACTATTATAGGAACAACATAATATTTTCACTCACCAGAATGACGTACTTTTTACACATAACACTTTACAATGAGATTTCGTTGCCACTGCAATACTTAGTAGTTATTCATGCAACGACTCGGACTAGACAGAAGGTTCGACCCGGCCAGTTTTATACCTGCAGTCCCTAAATCCCCTCCATTTCCTGTCGGGCAGCTGCTTTTAGCGAGGCCTTTTTGTCCTGGCATACGGAAATTTTTCTTTCCATCTCTCTCTCTCTCACTGCAGCCGACAATGGGGTGATAAAAATATTATAATCTATGTTTTTTCGGACCTTGTGGATCACCGGTATTCCAAATTTTCTTCTTTCATGCTCGATTGACATCTATAATATTATTAACCAATTACAGAAAAGAATTGTTAATTATTTATAGCAACTTTGGGGTGAAAGTCAAGAAAAAACGATAATTCATTCGACAAGTATCGATCAACGCTCATCTTTGATAGCGTAATCGGATTGGTGAGAAAAAAGTAGCCCAATTAAAAAAAAAACGCGATGTTCTACGACAATTTTTAAGGGAGATATTCAATTTGTTAACTAAGCGGTGCGACGTCGTCCGCGATTGGCTGAGCGCTCCCCACCAGTGCACTCCGCTCGGCCCGGCTCGACTCACCCGGTGGGCCGTGCGATTTTATACCCCGCGGCTGCATTCAGCCTGTCGTAGCAATGGAATAAATCTTCCGGAAAAATATGAGATAAATTGTAAATGATACTCGAATGTCTCAAGATCACGTACGTACTTGATTAATCCAAAAATGTTTGTTAGATCAATAGTTATGAATTAATAAGTAAAACTGTTCGTATCTCTGGTTCTAATAAAGATTAAGGGATGATTTTTTTTTTAAAAAAAGCGTCTCAAAAAGACCTATCACATCCTGCCGGAATATTTCCAAATACTCGAAAATTGACGCAGATATTACCATTTGTTTATAACAAAAAATTTTGTTTCCTCGGAATGAGTACTATTTTTTCAGCAAAAAAATTATTTTTCATCGTATATCGAAAGTGGATATCGAAAACTGGCTGTCAGATTTTTCGGCACGATGTGAGCCCATTATCTTTAAAAGGAGCGCGATTCTACGGATTTTCGCAGATTGTTTATTACTACGAGACTATAACACATAGCCTTATCGAGTTTGCGGATTCTTTTAGAGGACAGTTCATACTAGATCCAGTATGAGTTCCGTAACCGTATGTCGAAAATTCGGCGAGTGACTGGCAAAAAACAAAATTTCAAAAAAACTTTTTCTATTGCATTTTGCAACTGAACTAATGAAGATAAATGCTTTCTTAAGGTGTCATTTTTTCGGGGACAACAAGACGAACAACTTTTGTACGAAGCATTTTTTTGTAAAATCGTCAGGAAAAGAAATAAAGCGTAAAAAGTAGGTTTTCAATTGTTTAACAATTTTTTGCAACTAAATGCACCCGAATATCTTTTGGATAAATCACAGGTATATTCGTGGGGGTATAATGAACTCGTAAAAAAATTTACAAAAATGGCATATTCCTGAATACATCTTTATATATTTTTGGTATAATTCGACTGGACTATAGTGCCCAAGGGAACCTGTTTCTCAAGATCTTGAAAATTTTCAGTCTTTGATTCACCCGCTCTATGTGTACTCTAGCTGCCGCAATGTCCTTGTTCAAGAGTGCCCGCTCTTGAGAAAACTGTTTCTCACCACGTAGAAAAGGTGGACGAATTAGCTTTATGTTGTGGAAAGTGCACTCTGACTCAATAAGAAAGCCCTTATCAACCATAATTGCGTCTATGCCACCAATCATTTTATTAAGAAGACTGGAATCCAAAAAGATTTGTTTATCAGAAGCTCTGTCACCGTAGCTTGGACTAACATAAGAGGTCACCCCAGCTGGCGTCACTCCGGTTAAAAATTTAAGCGTAAAAGTAGATTTATATTGAGAATAGCACCGTATTCGACAACGTAAACACTTTGGTTTTTCTACGGCTATCTCAGTACAATCTAAAACTATTCTGGTACTCAAGTACTTTTGGAAGCATAGAGGCATGTTCTTGTCAATCTCCTCACGCGAAGGCCATCGCAACAATGGTGATAATATTCTTTCCAACAATATGACAGTGTTTTTGAATAATCTTGCACATGACTGTCTACTGATGTTCTGAAACAGGGCTGCCAGCATGACGTAGGATAAATCTTGCTTGATTTTCATCATAGTCAATACAATTCTTTCTTTGGCAGTTAAATTGTATGAATTAGCTCTAGACTTGGGGAACATCGTTTGCAGTATTTTTGTCAAGCCATCTAGAATTTTGAATGATGGTATTCCTGTCAAGGTATTGAGAACGGAATCTGATTTTATAATTGAAACAAAGGGGGTGAATAAGTCAGCTGTTGAATTGAATAGCTTTGTCCTCTTTACCAAGACAAGAACTTAAGAGAAGTAACGCTGCGATGGCTTCTTTTTCAGAATCTTGTGTTTCGTTAGTTTGAAATCTACCTACAGATCAAAACACACGGTTAACATAATGGTTAGCACCTACAAAATTTTTGCCATCAATTTCATACCATCTTCATTAGCCGATTGCAAGGTGGGTTGTCCATCATCACATATCACATTACCATCACCACCGTCAACCAGCGCAAAATTTTGTATATTTTTATGTGCATCTTTCACCTCATTACTTATAAAGATTCAAAATTTGCTTGCTGAGTGCAATGGTATTCTGTTAGTGATCGCACAATAGTTATTTATAATTAGAAAATCACCTGACACTGCTGAAAGCTAAAATACTGTATACTTATACCTTATAAACATATTTTCTTAAATATATTTTGGAACCTGTGTTGTGATTAAAATGAAAAGTGCTCCTCATCAAAGAATCAGTGTTAGTAAATCATACCTTCGTCTAAAGTTTAATCGACGTCGATGTCTTTTAGCTCTCGCCGTACAAAAACCTGGACTTGTCTTCTTGAAACCTGTCCTTACCGTACCATGTACAGGAGTAGATGGCAAGCATACACTTGGTACTGCATTTTTATGCAATACTTTCCTCTTAGAATCTGCTCCTGAAAAATTTAATATTTTTGGCCATAATATGTTACAATAATATATACATAAGCCTCTGATTAGCAAAGTATTTTTTCGCCGGAACCTACACAGAAACAAAACCATATCGAATTTTCTTTACGCTAGGGTCAAATAATTGCTGATACATCAAGTTGTTGATATAGTATATTTTATATTCATATTTATCATAAGAGATTATCTACCTTTAAATACAAAATCGTCCCTTGAAAAGTGTACAGAACAGACCCTCATTGCTCTGGTACATTCTTTGCCCATTTTCAGCCGCTTCATCCAAATTGATTGACAGTCTGCATCTTCTTCAGTTCCGAACGGGTTGACCACTTTCACCCGTGCTGTTCCTTTTTTCGGCCATAAATGAAAAGATAACTCGCGATTTTTGTCCCGCCGAGATTTGCATCCTGGGACACAACAGCGAACTTTGGATTTACCTTTCAATTCTTGTTTGGGTTCGAAAACCGCGCTTCGAGGGTCCACATTAGACAGTTTATCTAACAAATTGTGAGACAAAATAAAGAATATTATTATTAACGAATATTGAGATATTTATCGATTAATAAAAGAAACTGATGAAATTAGCGCAGATTGACGTTGACTTGATCGTTTCATGCGGTATTAAATAACGAGTATTAAGCATATACTTTATTACTTACCAGGTGATTTATCAATTTGTTTATGACTTATATTGGTTATGTCATGTAATGTTGTTTACCACCTACACTCTGCGATATTTCACTGGATATGCCGAATTTTATATCACTATACGGGAATTTCGCGTGCATTTGACAGCTATGAGGACTCTTTTGAATAGTTCTGGATAGCGCCACCGGAGCGCTGAACATTTCGTGAGCATCGCCAATAGCGAATACCCGGGGCCTAGCGTGTCCGGTTGGAGTAAGAGAAAGAGTAATATATTCTGTTTTCGTCGTTCTTACCGAGCGTAATGCGCATGCTGGTATTAGTGAGAAGGGTAGAATATATTCTAAAAAAAATTCTATGCTAAACATAATATTCACAAAAGAGTCGCGCCCAGATGTAATTTTATAGCAAAACGCAAAAGATATCACTCAAAATAGTCCTATAGTATTGATTGTACTTGATATTTTCTTTATAAATGTTTAAATATATGCATTTATAACATAATAATTGATTTTTTCTGCAAAATTCAAAATGAACGTTTTTTTCTTTTTGTAAGAATATCCGGATGTGATCGACAAAATATGTGGGTACTTCTGTGTTTAGAACACTCGAAATTAGCGATAATTAATAGTCAAATAAAAACAACGTTCCAAAGTTTTAGTTCGTCGGCCAGTGTAATTAATATCTCGGCAACTATTGGTCGTAGAGACTTCCGGTTTGGCTCAATTTTTTCGTTATTAAATTCCAAACAAAGTTCAATCAAGTTGTTTCGATAACTGTTCGATACTTTTTGAGATATTCAATTAACAACTAATTTTTTTAAACAAATATTAAAAGCGCTGCTCGAAACCAAATCAACTTCTTTTGTTACCCCTTTGCTGCTCAGCAAACTGTTATTTGAAGTTAGAATAGATTGATCTCCCGAGATAGAACTTGACGCATTAAATATTCCCCATCGACTGGATCATTATAGACAGGTCAAGATTCGGAAAAGACGGGGTTTATTCAGTTTTTTTTTGCTAATAAATCGAAAATTATGAGCGATAGCGTAAGTTTTAAAAAAGATTATTAAAGAGCAAGAAATTTCTAATCAGAAGCTGCGGGCTTCCAGAGCTCTATCTTGATTATTTATACTTCTAATTTCATGTTGAAAGTAGAGCTCCGCGCGGCGGACTCGGCTGTGTTACGCAGTCGCGTTATACCGACCGTAAAACATAAAAAAATTTCAGACTGAAATGTTGATTAATATAATGAACAAAATTATGGTAATATCTAGTCACTTGAGAGAGCAAATCTCCGTCATGAAAAACAATTTTCGTCGATTTTTCAACAATTGAACATATTGTTCGTTGGCCATTTTTTATAGGAATTTTCGTCTACATTCAAAGAAATTCAATAATGGTTCAAGGAAAGTTGCTAATACTATTTCTTTGTGAAGACCAAAAAACTATACGAAATTATCGTGCATTATGTTTGTCTACAACGTGTGAGGAGGTTGCAGGATGTGAGTTATCTGCTAGAGAACCAAAATACCAAGATCTATTACATAAATTGTCGTACAATAACAACAGAAAATGTATGCGTCGAATGTGCGTCCGTTGATTATTGTAATGCCCGAATCCTTCCTGATAGTACAAGGAGAACTATTCCTAGCAGTCTAGTCATATTACAGGGTGATAGTGTCACATTTGAGTCGAGTCAAACTGATCATTATCTGCGAAATTGTCATTATTAGTTATTTATTCATTCATTTATTGAGGTTCAATCATTTTTCTTACTACTTTGGTAATTAATGTTGAGTGTGTAAGGCTTACGCTATACTTTTGAAATCTTTGGTGTGAAAAAGTTTCACTCAACTGACTTTTTATATTGTGGAGTCATACGAGAACTTCACCCAAACTCATAGTTTCAAGTTCTTATGTGACATATGTAATCTCTGCAATATGACTGTTGCTAGGTTAGTCCACCCTAAACTCTCAAGAAGATTAGAGCAGCTATGAGTTCGATGTCCTTTTTTGCATATATGTATCTAATATGATACAAAAAATGGACGACCCCATAATACTTTTTTTTTATAAATTGACTCATTCGACCCACAATTTGTCTAAGATTATTTTTGGATTGAAAAAAATTTATTACTTGGACTATTCAAAGCAATGCTTAATACGTATACTATATGTTATATCTATGGTATTGGTCAATCTCTTATCACGTCACCTCAAATGTGTGCGTAAGTACCAATATATGCTTATACTTAGCTATGTGTGAAGTATATTTTTTCTGGTCGCGTCCACTGCATGGGCGACAAGTTTTTTCAGTATAGCAGCTTTGTGTTTCTGCTGAATGAAAACTTTGTGAAAAGACTGAAGCTGAGCTTCGACAATTTTATAGAATTTGTCTGTTGGTCTTTTTAAACTTATGACTGCATGTTCGTCATTACTGATATATTCACGGCATTCGGTGTACGTTTCGCTTGTATTGCCAGTATCAGAAATTTTTTTAGCCATTATATCTCGACAACGTTCACAGGTGTGTACTTTCAATACTTTGCTTACGAAGGTTGGTTCTCATTTACTTTTAAAATGGAATATGCCTTACCATTAGTTGTACCCTGGCCACACACTGTCATTTTCAGATCTGCTCCAGTGTCAATTATCCCGTCTATGCAGATTTGCAGCAATGTTACGATATCTGCACCAAAGACGCTGTTGTACGGCAGAAAGTATTCCAGCATTGTTCTCTGGTTGTGCGGATGCAGTCCATTCAAGCAGACCACAAAATCATGATTCGCACGTCAATGTGTCCTGCCAAGAGGTCTAAGATCTTCGAAACCTTCGATGACGTCTGTTTTCATGTCATATTCTTCACGTTCCATGACAAACATTTCATCCCATATTAACGCACAGCACCTTTCCTCGTGTGGAATGTCTCTTATGGCTTGTTTTAGCGCTGTGAATACATGATCACAAAAAAGCCAACGTTAACTTCGGTTTCAGCAACCCATTTTCGAACTGTCCTGTCTGCTGGCAACTTCATCCCCATGTCACGCAACTTTTCATAAGCCTCTGCTGAATAATAGTGCATTCTTATTGCCAGATCACGTTGATCCTCAGGGAATGACATCGTGGTGTTATCAGGACACATGCATTTCAATCATCGTATGACTGACTGCGGACTTTACCTCGTTGATATCGACGTAATGAGACGACTTTTGCTCGTTTGAGTCGAAAGATTTAATTGGAACTTCAGTATTCAGATGATATGGATCTGAAGCCATAGAGGTGGATTGACGCATCTGAAGTTCCAGCTTTCGAATGACACTTCGCAATCAATCATTATCGGATTGTAGCTGCTCAGCATCGTAATCCTCAAATTTTCCGCATGGCGTGACCTGACTGTCAGCTTCCCAGTGAATCGTAGGATCTTCGGATGTTGTTAACACCGGAGTACCATACGTCCTACTTACCTGCGTCCTATCGAACGACTGCATATCACAGTGATACAAAGTGGTGTGATAGTCTACAGGAATGGCCCGCCTAGTCAACTTGTCGCGCTGAGGTGTTGAGAAGCTATCCGCTGTAAAGTGGAGTGCGCACAGTTGATGCTCATGCAAGCTGACGTATTTCAAAGCTTCCTGCTCTCGTTCTTTGAAATTGAGCAAAAAATGTTATAAATTGGTAATAACATAGATTTAGTATGCCAATGTATTGAAAATAAAAAAAAAAAAATAATCAACTTCATTTATTCAATGTGTAAGTTCTTCAGTCTTCGATGCTTTCCCTGCATTTGTGCAATACCTTACGGTTTTTGAATGTGACTCAAATTTATATTTCTGTCAATTTTAGGTGTCTATATACGGTAATGATACGAAGTCGAAAAGCCCCAAAAACAGATTTCAGGTTGGATTGCTCTTACTTTCTTTATCATAGGTCTGCATGTTCAATTTATTAAATAAAAAGGGTGTCGATTACCCGGAAGACCTGAAATTCTCATGTAATTTCAGTTCACATATTGCGAAAACTTCAAAAACTCGGAAAATTGTCACTTAGGAAATTGTTTCGACGATTGAAATATTTTTTTGTAACACGTCAAATGAGCAAATTTTATTTGAAAAAAATACTTATTCTAGACAAATATTTGGAAAATGTTCATTGCTGGAATCTAAAATTTTTAACAATCATGAATACTCATGAATTCTGATATGACATTAATTTCTGCTCTGCAGGGATAGAGATTAAAACCATACTTGTATTATTGCATGCACAGTCCGTGAATAAAAAAGGGTATCTTCGTTGCAAATTTTAATAGACATATTTTAATAATTCTCGATATGTTGTTTTCAAATTTTAATAGACACCCTGGTTACGTTTGTAGTCGGTCAAAAAATCCGTTGTCGTGACTATATAGTACTTTTATGTACACCCAACGAGGTTGATTCTGATCCCTGCGGTTTGGACAATTTCCGAAACAGCCAATCGGCTCGTAAGAATTGCTGTAGTCCAGAGCACTGATTGGCTGTCCAGGGAATTGTCCAAATCGCAGGGATCAGAATTAACCTCGTTGGGTGTACAGTACCGGTCAATAGCTTTTGCCAACTTTAGGTCAAATCTAGAGAACTTTGAAAGTTTTATATGTTTTATATGTGACGTGGTCTATTGACGGCTGGGTATGGTAGAAGACCACTGGATAGGTCAAATCGACAGTACAGGCGATCCCAATGAGAATATGTTAAGCGCCAGACACTCGAAGAGTACCACATACAAGAGTATTAGACTCGATTAATAGAAATTTAATCTAAAACAAATCTAATGAGAGAAGGGTATTATTTGGAGACAAGCTTCTTCAATAAAATCAAAAGTTTCGTTAGAATATATATTAAAAAGAAGCTATATATGCACGACAACAGAATTACTCGGCTAGGTTAAGGTGAGGGGAACGTGGGGGCGAAATAATTAGATTGAATACTAGGTATTTATGGTTTATGGATTAATCGCGAAGAAACCGTTAATTTATTAAATAGGAACAAGTTATTACAAGGTAGGAATGTAATTAGGATTTTTAAAACAATCAAATCTCAAAGTCAATAATAAACAAGTCTTACTAGGCTAAACAGCTGACTGACCCACTTTTAAGTAGGTTACAGCAAAAGAAAGTAGGTCCCAAAGATAAAACAGTTCGAATGGTAATACAGAACAATGAATAAAAATAAATGAACACCAGTATCCTATGATACAATGAAGTTGAAGAAAAATAAAAGAAAGTTACAATGGTATAGTCGTTGAGTGTAGAAGCCTATAGAGGTGCAGACGGTGTATGCTTATTTACTTTTCCTTATGTACAAGTAGTCTAGTCAATAGATACTTACGTTATAGGTGTGAACTTTAAACCTTTCTTGTTCATTATTTAATTCCCTACAAATTTTGTATGAAACTGTTTTCCGTAGGACTGATATTTGGAAAGTTATGAACGGTTGAATATCAAAATTATACGGCGCCTAGACGACGCGGCGTATCGACGTTTTTGGTGTTTCGGCGCTGTAATATATATATGGGTAAGTCTCTCAATTACCGTAGAGGTTTTGGGCCTCGAAAAATCGATTTGCGTCACGATTTTTTATCCGATTGTATCTATAAGTAGTGACAATTTTGTGGAATCTAAAGTTCCTCACATCGAAAGTAGCGGAGATACACGTATTCGAATTTTTCACTTTAGTAAATAGTCGAAATTTCATTTGTAGTCAATAATCGATTAGGAAGTCGAAAAAAAAAATTAGCAACACGATATTTCATCGGAATTCTTCTGAATTTTTCAAAAAACGCTTCAGTTTTGATGTCCCGAATAGCGAAATATGATAAAAATGCATTCAAAGACAAAAAATCATCCGATTTCTATGAAGCACCCCCCTAAGTTGAAAGTTTTATTCGATCATCTTGAAAGGTGTATTTTTTTAGGTAAATCCTGAAAATTTCAAATTGGGATCTCCAGGGGATCACTCTTAATCAACGAAATAAAATAATTCATTTTCCAATAACAACGTAAGAATACAATTGTTTCTTTATTCAATTAGAATATTCTGTGTTTGCTAAATGCTTCACAAGTGCTATAACGTTTGCAGATGATATAATTAGCTTCTGTACTTGGTGCAATATAATGATAAGACAATGTACCATTAATACCGCGTGCTTCAAGAAATCTCAGCCTGAGTTCATTTTCATAGAATTGATGATCCCCGTTGCTGCAGTATACAAGCTCAACATTTTCCATGCGTGAACGACCCCATTCATACAAATCGTATGGTGTCAAAATTTGCTGCTTTGTACCCATCTGTAAGCTAGCACGCTTCGCTTCCCGCTTGAAATATCCACCAACGCCATCCGATGCGCTTTTGCCATGAGCAGTTGGTGAAAAATTCCATGCAGCTTCAATTTGGAAATCTTGCATATGATGAACGAGATTGATAAACGTCTTTTTATTCTTGAAATGTTGAGGCGCCCCATCCGAGATATAATGAATTTTAGTAATTTTTTCAAAACGGACTTTCAACAATTCAATCAAGCGTTTTTGAAACATGTAAACCGATATGGTGTCATGTTTTAACCATTCAGATATCCCTATGTAGGACAAATGGTGCAATTCGTTGTCTTGTGTGTAGTAGACAACTACTGGAAATATCGTCGCCTGTGGATTATTCCAATGATATGCTTGCACTGCGTCTTGGACAATAAAACCATAATTTTCGGAGAAATCCATCAGTAGAATCAACTCTCCTGTCCCCAATTGACTTTTTAATTCTTTGAAGTACTGACTCTGCTTTTTGACGACAAAATCGTGAGGCAATAATTTATCCAAACTTGTTGTCAGTGCTTGAAGGAAATCTTCGGAAGACGAAACTCTTGTAATAATGTCGCAGCGATCAACAGTAGCCCACATTTTGAATCGAATTTCAGTAATCTCTCTTTCTATGAATTTATTCTTGAATAATTCGATGATATCTTCAGTTTTGCCGATACACATTGGACATTTACGGTCATAGCAAGCATCGGTTGGATTTGGACAAATCATTAATTCCAAAAAACTCCGATAAGTCAGAATTCCAGTATCTCCATCAACTGGCCGATCGTCAAAAAGTTCTAGTAACTTACAACCTGTATAGTGAAGAGTAATTAGACACTGGATGACGGCGAAATATATGAGAAAACAGATTCGGAATACCTTCAAGCATAAGTTTCATATTCTGGTGCAGTAGGCAAACACATACAACACATGTGCCTGGGTCGCCTGCAAGTACACAATGTTTTGGACGCAATTTTGCAAATGTCGAAAATCCAACTTTGATGGAAGGGTTCTTCTCTTTAAATGCTGCATAGAGTTCGTTGATATTACATAGGACCAACCGCTTTTGCACTTTTATAATCGATCCATCTAGCTCTTTAATGGATACAAAATCCTTCATGCCAGGCAATTGTCGAGAATTGTCATCATCTTCGTAAAATTTGGCGATTAAATCAACTACCTCCGTTGTTAGAGGTTTCTGACCAGGTTTTAGACAGAACTTCATTGTACCACTTGATTGCTCCATTTTCCGTGTTTTATTAATGAGGTAATTGGAAGCGCCTGTTGTATCACGAATTTTTTCTATACTCCAGTCTTTTGGGAGTAGGCTGATAAGATTCATCTTGAACTCACTATATATGGAAATAACAGATAGGTTATAAAATCACTGAGATAATATAGTCTCTACTATTCAGAACGTACTTGGGCATTTTTTGCTGCAAACTATCTTTAATCCGTGATAAAATATAATTCTGAACTTCAATTAATTTTTCCGTCTCAGTCTGTTCCACAATGATCCCAAAGTCTGACTGGTATTTAGTGAGAGCTGCATTCGCAATTTCATGACCTTTTTGTTCTTTGTATGATTGTAAAACTAGCCTTTTGCATACAAATGAGAAAAAAATGTAATGAATGAAAGAAAAAGACAAATCTGAGTCAGAAGAAAATCACCATTACTTTTTGCGCTTCACAGGGCTGACGCCTAGAGTAACGTCAATTGTTTCCTTGTTTCCTGAACTTGCTTGGGAGCTACTGAGTACATAATTTCCATCAAGGGCATCGCTCATAGTTCGAGGTAACGACGAAAAAGATGAACTTGTTCCACTGAATTCTTCACTGATGGGAGGCTCATAATTAGCCACAGCTTGGCGACATTTTGAACACACCAGGCTGTCTTCTGTTACATTTTCCAATTTTTTCAAATACTGTGGGGGTATTCGTCGAAGATCTATTTCTCTTCCGTCTGGTGGGAATGATGTGAGGAATGAAGATGAGAAGATGAATGAGACTGCCAAGAGTAAAATTATACAAAAGCTTGATCACGTGATTACTTACGAGGAGGATCTAGTCCCAAAGGATTACTACACTTCTTCTTCTTCGGCATTATGATTAGATAATAATGTGTATCGGAATGGTAAGTAAGGTGGTGGATGGGAGCGTACCAGTCAAGATGAGGAAATAGCGGGCGCCTCAATGTATTTGTACGCCAATGAGCAAATACGGCAACCAAGAAGACTAGAAACAGGATACTGAGCTCGGGTGGTGGGGGTGGGCCCATATGTGGAAGTCGCGTGGCGTTACTCGGGAGCGATAAATACTTGCGCAATTGATACTGCGCGTCTCCACATTCATTCTGTTTGTAGCTGTGCGTCGCGGTTTTTGCATACACTTGTGAAGCATTTAGCAAACACAGACTATTCTAATTGAATAAAGAAACAATTGTATTCTTACGTTGTTATTGGAAAATGAATTATTTTATTTCGTTGATTAAGAGTGATCCCCTGGAGATCCCAATTTGAAATTTTCAGGATTTACCTAAAAAAATACACCTTTCAAGATGATCGAATAAAACTTTCAACTTAGGGGGGTGCTTCATAGAAATCGGATGATTTTTTGTCTTTGAATGCATTTTTATCATATTTCGCTATTCGGGACATCAAAACTGAAGCGTTTTTTGAAAAATTCAGAAGAATTCCGATGAAATATCGTGTTGCTAATTTTTTTTTTCGACTTCCTAATCGATTATTGACTACAAATGAAATTTCGACTATTTACTAAAGTGAAAAATTCGAATACGTGTATCTCCGCTACTTTCGATGTGAGGAACTTTAGATTCCACAAAATTGTCACTACTTATAGATACAATCGGATAAAAAATCGTGACGCAAATCGATTTTTCGAGGCCCAAAACCTCTACGGTAATTGAGAGACTTACCCATATAATATATATATATATATATATATATATATATATATATATATATATATATATATATATATATATATATATATATATATATATATATATATATATATATATATATATATATATATATATATATATATATATAAAATTTCATACAAAATTTGTAAGGAATCAAATAATAAATAAGAAAGGTACAGGACGTTTCATCGTTAAATCGACTTTTCAGGGAGTTACAGCGGATAAAAGAAGATTTGCGACATTGAACGAGCTGTAATTGAAAAACAATAAGTTCAATCAAAAAAAGTTTCAAAAAAAAGGTGAGGAATTCAATTATCTACGAAAAAGGTCTGCATGTTTTTCATCTTAAGGTCAGCCGTTTCCGAGATATGATATGAAACGCGTTTTTCAAGATGGCGGCTGACGTAGCAGGTTTCATACTTCTCATTTTAAAATTTAGGCTTCTTATAAGCCTACTTAACGATCCCAACAATAAAATTATCGTGAGCGAATTATGCAAAGTTAAATTTTCTATCGACCGGACTAAAGAGCTTTCGCGCCCATCTAGCAGATGGCGTTGATGAAAATTGACCGAATTTAACTCGCACATGAGAGACGTCCGTGTAAACGACCTCCAACACACGCTTGCGACTCACAGACGTCTTTACTATCGCGCCCAACCACTTGGAGCGCTACGATCGCTCACTGACCATACAGAAGTTACGCGTAGATAAGATGCACAGATTCAATCGTTTCACACTGACGCTTCAATTCCCTTGAATTCAAGAATGCTCGGAAAATATTTTAGGATCGCCTGAAAAATTTGCATAAAGATCGAATCTTATCTGATTTTATGCGGAAAACTTTCTGTTGAAAAGTAAAAAATCGCGTAAAAAGGTCAACACCGATTTTTTGTATTTAATTGAACAAAAAACTTTGATTTCTTATTTAATTTTTTTTGTTTTTTAAGCCAAACAAAAAACAATTATTCGTGGCGACAACGAAAAAACTCTGAAACATGAATTGATGTTTAATCGTAAGAAAAATCAAAACTCAGAATCCATGCGTTCTATGTTTTACCTGAAATTACCAAAACTTTGTCTCAATAATACGACTTATAGTAACAGAGGAAAATAAGAACACATGCGATATACAAATTACAATAATTCGCATGTCGCACGACTCGCAGTTTTCCAAATTACCCGCGAGGTGCTGCGAAAAAGTAGTTTCCCATTAATTCACATGGCGGGATCCGCGGTAGACCTACTACCATGAATTGATGAATGACGATGAAAGAACGAAAGGATGATATCGAGGTGCTTGCTTAATGTGAGTCCCCTTGCCTCTCACGATTTTAGGACGAAAAAAAAGGAACGAACGACCGACCTCTAATCACTATGAAATTTCTTCATAGCTGAATTAGAACTTGAATTTCCTAGTTAACGACGTTTCCTCGATTCGCGTGCTTCAGTCGACGACCACTGCAACCCTCTAAGTAGTCTAGAAATCAAAAGGCTACGGAGCAAAAATATTCGATGATCACGGCAACTATCTTGGAACCAATTTCGACGATTCTCATCCTAATTGATTATTTTTTTAACTAATAACTCAACGACATTGTATTTGTGACCTATTTCGGGATAATATTTTCCAAAAAGACGCAAATGCCCTGACGCAACCTGCCAACCTACTTCAGAGGATACAACAAGCTTACCTAACGGAGCCGGATTTCTAGTTGGATATGCCTTAAAAAATTGAATAACTTGCTCGCTTGATACTCTTTCCCTACGATTATCGAGAAGTATTTTCTTACACTTATCGCAGTTGGATTTCGCTAAGGTTTTTTAAATGGAGAAGCCTGAAAAGTAATAAATTGTATTATCCTCTAAACTAACTCGATCTTCAACTAACTCTACCTCAAAAGAATCATCTACATCCTCTTTTAGCACATCTACGCCACTTCCCTGAAGATAGTCGAGTCCATCGATTTGATCGTCGTTCGTACGAGTATTGGGTCGGTTAATTTCAGTGTCTGTAGGAATTGATAAAGATTTCAGGTCCATAATTTTGCCATCGTTGTTTTCACAATTTCCTGTTTTTGGCGGTATCAATAATCGGTTGCTAATTATTTGTTGTAAATTTTGTCGGAATTGAGTCGCGGTAGAATTGCTGTTGTATGAAACTTGTTGTCTCACGATGAAAAACAAATTTTCCACCGGGTCCTGCTATAGTCGTGATATCAGTAGGTACTTTACGCCCTCCGATTGCAAGTCCCCCCATAATTTTAAAGTTAAAGTAATACTTAGTATTGGATTTTCGAAAGTTGGCGGATTTTCAGCCGTGTGATGAGAAACTTGCAAATGCGGTAACCACTGTAAAGCGTCTTGTAAAATTTCTGTCGATCGTGTATCGTCCGTGTTTAAAGGTTTGCGATCAGGATTTCTGTCAAACAAAGTTCTACTGTTCATCGCGTCGAATATATTGTTAATTTTTTCAATGAAATCCCCTGAATTGGCTAATTCGTCCCGAGCCTCACTGTCCACAGTTGTCGAAGCTAAAGCTAAAAGTGCCGCGTGAACCGAATGACTAAATACCTGAGTTGCGAGTTTGACATTCATCTTATCGAAAGGTCCTGGATATATGTGTCGAAGCGAAAGCTTTGGAAGTGTTCGAGCTACCCCCTCAGAATCTATCTCATACAACTATCTCAATGCCCTCCACGTAATTAGTTCACCATCGACTACCACAAAATCATATTTCAACAAATTATTACGGAAAGATTTTATCAATGTGGAAAGTCGAAAAGCCTGTCTATTTTTCTGTCACCTACAACAATGAAAGGATTTTTATCATCAATTCCTAATAAATGAAATAATTTTTGATTCGGACCACCCTGATTACAAGCGAAAGCTCTAACCTGTAACCCTATGCTAGTCAACGAATCTATAATGCTATTAAAAATTTGAAGTAATTTGTCCGCGGTTACCGGCCCTGCTGATAAATAATACGCTACTGGCATTTTCCAATTATACGTTAAACCTCTAGCCTTGAAAACTAACGCGTGCGAAGCTAATCTCTCACTCCTACCTAACTCTCCGTAATCCTCAAAACCTTCTACACAATCTAATTTCCTATTATAATTCAACCACTTCTTAATCGTCATCTCATCGAACATTAAAACTCGCCCATCCATCGTTGCTACCGCACTTCCTAATTTGTAGAATAATTCCGTCGATATCCCTGGCTTTGGATTCAGTATATCGACCCAGTTCCTAACTGTACGCCCGCTCGGCAATTTGAAACCCATCCTTAACATAGCTTTATATGATTTTGGAGACCTATAAAACAACGCAAGGTCTAACTCCTCTCTTTCCGACCATTGAGCGTCTTTTTCCACGCAACTGAGCTTTTACGAAAGTTAGAGGAGCCTCTTTTAAACCCGAAAGAAATCCTGTTTTTGCTGTCTACCCTATTACCTTGAGAATTAGTTGTACGCAGAAGCTTCAATTTTAAATTACGAACTTGTCTCCTAGTTTGATTGTCTCGTCTGCTTCGGCGATAAATCGGATTCTGTTTCAATTTTGTGTCTGGCCCAATCATCGTCGTTACCGTGTCAGTCTCATGTCTGGTCGTCGCGGTGTCGTTAAGTAGCGTTGATGATCGGTAATTTCTTCGAAGCAATGGTGAGAGGTCCTTGAGAAGAATTTAGTGGCAAATTTGTCAGAGTAACTATTTCGTCAAACCTATTATCGATTTCTACGCTCGAATCTACCATCAAAGTAACTGCAGTCCGATTTAACGTTTCTGGTACCATATAGAATTACTTCATTTGCTTCATCTCGTATTCCGTCAACTATGTATTGAAACACGGACTCTATTTCTAGATCAGCTCGTGATGCAATTTCCAATATCTTGTAAACATATTCTTGATAGGTTTCGTCGGTTGCCTTTATTCTCTGTGATAATTTTTTGTGCACTTGGTGCCTGCTATCTTTTCAAGCGAATACACCTGTTAGGGCTTTCTTTAGCTGTTTCCATGATTTCGTAGATGCTGAGCTGAGCCCTTTAACAGTCTCTTCGCGTATACTACCTTTTGTATAACTGTCCACTCGCACAGGTTTTGCCATCTTTTCAAAGTCTTTTATGCATCGTTTGACACTTCGTCGTCGTCTTCGTGGCTGTCTTCGGGTTAATCTTCAGGTGGTAGACTGGGTTCATCTCTCTCGGCATCGAGAACTATTACCTTTTCTAATCTTTGCGCCAGTTCTTCTTTCGTACCTCACGTCTCTAGGCCTCGGGACTTCAGCTGCGCTCGTATGTTATCTCTCGTTGCGTATAGTATTGAGACTGAACGCCTGCACACTGCCTTTCTAACTCATTTCATCGTCGTATCGTCGGGTAGTCGTAATCTTTGATCAAGGCGTGCGTCACTAACCTCACTTTTATTCACTTTTACCTCGTGGTAATATAGGGCGACTAGGTGGTCTAGCGGCCTAAGCCCCCAGATTGGCAGCTGGTAGACCTAGGTTCGATTCTCAGGGTGCCTGATAATTCTTCTCGTCAAATAAAATTTCAAGTCTTCCATCTTAAAAATAACTATGATAGTAATATCTTTGAAAGCTATGGGGAATTTGTGATCAGCTCTGAATGTCAGGCTAGAGGTAAATGAATTAAAATTACTACGATATATTATAAGGTGATATTTTAAGGTGAATTATAAGGTGAGTCGTTAACACCTGTACTCATTAGTTCAGTTTAATCTTGTGAGGACAGTAATTGACTGATCCGCTCAAGAAACCATGACCTACCACGAATATTGGGTTTTCGCTTCACAGCATTAATTATAATAGCCAAGGTATTAAGTTATTTGTTGTTATATGTATCATTATAACTATCACCTATTGTTTTATTGTTTTACCTCTTATTTATTCCTTTTGTTCTTATAATTTTTATATTTATTTTACTTATATTTTTCTTGACTATTTCTTTTTATAATTATTGACATTACTTATCGATCGTTCTTACAGTTTTTTACACTTTTGACTTGTTAATTTGGTTGACTGATTAGTATTACATTTGTAAAAAATTTTTTATTTGTATTTTTTTCAATAAATAGCCTCTGATGAGGGTAGGACATCACTGTCGAAACGTCAGGCAATTTCAAATTATTGACTCTGCTTGATTGATAAGACCTTCTTCTTAGCTCACATCCGAGTGATAACTTCGACATGCTGATAACATTACTACGTTCCATTTGCCATTGCAGCAAACGATGATTAGATTTACGAGGGTGGTCCGAAAAGTTTCTGACCTCAACGTCATATGAACAGTACGTTTAAGAGGTCGGAAACTTTTCAGACCACCCATGTATTTGTGAAATAACTCAACTAATTGAAAGTAATTTATGAACAATTTGTAGCAATAGTAATAATAATAAAAGTCGAAATAAAAGGGGACTCATGACAAATTTGCTTTATTAATATTATTAATAATAATAATAATAATAATAATAACAATGATGATCATGAATAATTTGCTTTATTAGTATTAGTGAAAGTAATGATGCTGATGATAACAATCTTTTTTTTTCAAGCGGGAGGAGAAATGCTTTTACGCACGGAGTGTAGGACTCCCATCAATAAATATGGACTACCCACTAAAACTCCTCCCTATATTAACAGTTAACTATCTATATACAGTTTGATAATGATGATGATAATAACAACAGAAATAATAATGTTGTTGTTCTGAGTATTTACCGGACGCTCAGTCCTACCGGACCATTGTGCCCGAGCCCGTGAGGGCACCCTTCTTGGTATGTAGGAGATGAGGCGAGGTCCGCCAGTTCCGTGAACCTTAGCAGACTGCCCACCTCAGTCTCCTCTGTTCTTTGATTGCCGGTGTAGGCCGCATCGTGGGCCTCCATACGAGGTCCCTCGAACCCCTGGACCGCGCGAACCGGTATGTCCTTTTGTTCACATCTTTTGTGGCTGCCTAGGGAGCAACGTTACTGAAGGGGTCTCGTTTCCGACGCCAAGCTCGTTGCGCCTCCCCCCTCTGTGCCGCTGTCCTGGCCTCCCTTTTTTCTAGTGCTCGTGCTGAGGGGGTTTAAGGGCCTACTGTCCCTCTTTAGCCCTCCGATGAGCCTCTTTGTAAGAGTCCCTTCGTCGGACGTGGTGAGCCAATTGTCCCTCCTCCCCCTCAGCTCGACACCGAGCGAATTTCCTCCCAGCATCAGTAGGACTGATCTACCTACTTTTCAACAAGTATTTACAGTGCACATGACCTGGTTCATCCTGAAAAATCACAAACAAAACACAATTAGAATTTCATTAACGACGAGTGTCTTAATGATCAACAGGGTAAAACAATAAATTGTATGACTCGCCTAAAGAAGGTGCTCAAAGTGGCTTCCACGCATTCTAATATACAAGTTCATGCAACAAACAAGGTCGGCTTGTGCTCCTTCGAGCATAGCCAGTGTTACGTTGGCCAATGTTTGATTAAGCGAGGCTCTCAAATCTTCGATGTTGTGTACAGGCTGGCGATAGACTACTTCTTTCACGTGACCCCACAGAAAATAATCTAGAATATTGAAGTCTGGTGATCTTGGTGGCCAGGCAATAGGGCCTCCACGAACAATCCATGCATCTGGAAATTCGCGTTTTAAAATATCACGCGCCTGTCGTGCTCGAACCAGTATTTTCGGCCAAGGATCACTCCCGCGTTACCTAACAAATTTGGTAAATCCTCTAGAAAAGCTGTGTAATTTTGCCCATTCAATCGTTGCGGGAGTTCGAACGGACCCACCTGAAAATAAACGACTCATTAGTTTATTATTCGGGATTTACGATGCAGCCTATCTCATTATTTTTTTTTGGTGATAACGCAATCCTAATAATTATAGAATGCATCCATGTTTGAGTGTATAACATTAAAGTGTTGATGTTGAACTTACCAAATCACTCCCCCCCCCATAAATCTATTTTGAAACCCGCGGGCCATCCTGGCATGCGGATTTTCGACAGCCCGCACGTGATAGTTGTGGGCATTAAATGTGCCCTCCCGTCCAAACGTCGACTCGTCCGTAAAAAGTATCCCTCTGCTGAAATTTGGATCTTCGATATTCCTTTCCACCAGCCATTGACAGAATTCTACACGCCGCGGATAATCCTCAGCCTGCAGACTTTGCACCCGTACGTAATGGAACGCGTTCAAGCTTTCGTCCTTCAGTACTGTACAGTTGTACGGTTTAGTATGTGGTATTACATAATCTCGCGACGGATCAGATGTCGATCAACGGGTTGTCGTCTACTGCATCTACAATCTGTTCTTCCATTGCTGGCACGCGTACATTTTGAGGTCCTCCTAT
The DNA here is from genome assembly GCA_963924015.1 of Macrophya annulata. Classification (NCBI taxonomy): domain Eukaryota; kingdom Metazoa; phylum Arthropoda; class Insecta; order Hymenoptera; family Tenthredinidae; genus Macrophya; species Macrophya annulata. Next base: position 11,030,271 of record OZ001262.1, read on the forward strand.
AGCGTTACCGTCGTTCAAATTTTTGACTAGTTGCCCGGTTTTCTTTGCTCTATTGACTAACCGCAAAATCACGTTTTTATCCGGTCGTCGCCGATTTGGGAACCGCACAGCATATTTCGCAGCAGCCGCCTATGAATTTTGCCCTCACTCGCCGTATGAAATAATCGTGTCAAAATATTCATGCGGTGAATAATAATCTATTTTTTGGTTGATATGAAAGATAAATTTTTCCGACACGTATACCGCTCGAAGTAATGGGCTGTTTGTTTGGAAACAAAACATTGCGTTTTATTTAGTGCGCTAGGCATCTGTGCGATCGGTTTCTGTTACACCACCGCGCGTATTATTCAATTGAAATAAATTTTCATTTCCGGGAGAAAATAATTGAGATCTAACGATATGTAGTTAGATCTACGTAGATCAGATTTTTGAAAATTTTAAGATCCACGTTACTCTCGATAGATTTAAGATCTATTCAGATTCGTGAAGATTGATGTACAGTACACAACAAAGATCAAAGCTAGAACTAAGCTCACCAAACTGTGAAAAATTCTAAATTTTGATTTCAAAAGTGATTTCAAATCCTTATGAAAAAAAAAATTTCCAAAAAATTTTTCATCTTGAAATCTTCACAAATCTGAGTAAATCTCAATAAATATGAGCTTAAAAATATACCCAAAAATCAACTCCCAAAGACAAAAGCGTTTTTATCTGAAAGTGTTAATTCAAATTCAATGATGCACGCATTCTCACTTACGTAGATGACCCGAAGTACAAAAATTACGAATCAGAACTCCGAGACAACGTAATCCGATACGGAGACTGTACCTGAAGCACGAAAACTACGAACCGGAACTTCAGAACATCGTAATATTCGACGTCAACGACTTGAGGCACGAAAAATATGAAGCGCGAATTCTGGACATCGTAATGTACAGAGTAGACGAACTAAAGCGCGTAAACTACTGAGTGTGGCTCCTAAGCAAAAAGCGCGAAGATTACGAACCAAAATCCCAGGATATCGTACTTTACTACTTATATGACCCAAAGCACAAAAACTACCGAGAGCGAATCCTAGACATCGTTATCTACGACGTTAACCACCTGGAGTACGAAAACTACGATCCTAAGTCCCAGTACGTCATAGCCCACTACGAAAACGACCTAGAGCGCGAAAACGACAAAGCGTGAATCTAAGGCAGAATACAGCATGTAAAGGACGTAGAGCACGACATCTACGAACCAAGACTCCAGGCATCGTAATGGACCACGTATACAAAGTGGAATGCGAGACTACTAAGCACGAGTCGTCATCTACAACGCCAACGACCTAAAGCACGAAAACTACGGAGCGGGACTCCTGGACGTCGTAATCTACGACGTAGACGACCCGGAGCTCCACGCCAGAAAACTATGAAGGTATTGTAATCCACGACGTAGATGACCTGAAGCGCGAAAACTATGTACCGAAACTCCAGGATATCGTAAGCTATGACGTTTACGACCTGGACCATCAGAACCACGAACCGAAACCTTAGGACACCGTAAACCACTACGAAAATGACCTGGAGCGCCAGAACGACGAAAAGAATCGAAACTCGGAGGCATCCTTATCTACTGAAACTGACTATGAGTCTAGCATCATCATTATCGTATACTATATAAATTACCTATGACATCCGGAAATCTAGAAAGCCGATTTACGGACTTGAATATATAAGAGGATAGTCCTCTAAAATTTATGACATCCGGACATCCGATTTCGAACTTTAATATTTTATGAACCTAAAAAAATTATTGAAAATAGCCGCATTTCATTGAAAAATAGGTCTGAATGCGTCTACAAAAAAAATTAAAAAAATAAAATGAAAAAAATTCTATAGTATTTTGACGGAAACCTAAACTCGCACCGAAAATAAAATTACGCCCGTCTCCGTTGCTGGCCACCTAGTGGGGAAACCATACGATTTTTTTTTCGTGGTGAGGAAAACACGGTACTTTTTGATTTTCAAGAGTGAGAGATCCGATAGCAGTAAGAATCACACAAACACGTACGATCATCAATCAAGTTCTATAGTTCTCTAAAATTTGTGACCCTAAAGAAGAAGTGCAGATGGTCCATTGTCTGCTAGCGGCATGCTATACGATCGTTACACGAACCGACGAAAAGTTTGCAAGAAATTGGCGTAATTTCAAGAAAAAAAAAAAAAAAAACGTGATAATTGCAGTGATGCTGATACTTGTAAGTGAATACTTCTACTGTGTAACGGTCACGAAATCAACTGAATATTGTTCTTCAAAATATAGTAACACATGCTCAAAAATTCAATGATTATCCGTATCTAAAGAGACACCGCGCGCTCCACCTAGATACGTAGACAAGAAAGCTCGACGCACACGCCAGCCACCTGCCGGCGCCACCCGAGTACCTCGTTGACTAAGCACTAACGAGGCTCTGTGCAAAATTTTTGTTGTCATTATAAATTGTCATTATAAATTGTCATCATAAATGTTGACTTTGAATCTACTTATTAGTCGGGCTCTCGGCCGTGTACAATCAGATAAATAACAAGGATTTTGTTCGAATTTTTACCTAGCATAACCATAGTTAACCATAGCAAACCTACAAAACATCAACAAAAACCAGCTAGTAAAGTTCGTCAGAATAGGAATAGCTATAATAATAGACAAACTATGTACTCCCAAACTACATGTACAAATTATATACTCATGAATAAATGATATTTTGAAAAGAAAAAAAGTGTACAATCAGAAATCACTTTTCGAGACTTATGAATGTCGTGATTGCAGTTGGGTAGCTCTGACTATCTGACCAGTATTTCGGAACACATTAAGTCTTTGACCTTTTAAGGAAGCGTTGGAACGGCAGGAATTTGGCTCTAACCCTGACCCCAGTCCAGGATAAAGCTCTTGTAGAGGCAGTCGATTCTTCTAATTATTCACATCAGTTGAAAATCAAAACTTATATTATAAGGTATGAGTTTGATCTCTCCATACATCCTTTATACGCATGTTATTAATTGAAAAGCGTTATATAGATTCAATATTTTCTATCTTCAATATTAAGAATAATTTAAATATATACACGCCTATACACATTTTATGTTATATACCCAATACACACTCTCTTATAACAATACGTAACTACTCTCATTGATAAATATTAATTCATCTTTATTAATTTTTGTTCGAATTTAAGTGCATGACCATCCTCCTTACATATAAAAGAATATATAATGCCCGAATTCATTAACGTCCGTTAAACGTTTAACCGCTGTAATATTTGACGGCCCGTTAAATCATTTTGTTTCTATTGTTGCTATCGTGTGAAATTTTTAACCAGCGTAATGGCTTTAACGGCTCGTTAAAAATGGCAGCCGCAGTTGCTGAGCAACCGCTGTCTTATCATCAGAGATAAGTTGAATTGTGTGTCATTAAGGCGGGTCCTCACCTAATTACGACCTTTTCTAAAGACATTGAGCAAAACAGTGCTATTGAACGGAATATCTCTTAGAACTTTAAAATTATTTCTCCAATGTTTCGATTCTAGAATAATGGGAATGAATGAACCAAAGACATCATTAAAAAGCATTATATTGTAAATATACGTTTTGTTGGTCTCCAAATCATCTCTGACCGACATCTCACCGGCGTTCTGGGAACTAATATAATGGCCGCTCCGAGCCGTTGACAATCACTAATTACAACATATTCGTAGAATACGTATGTTGTCCTGATCGTTGTCGAAAACAGACGTTTTCGGATGGTTGTGTTCGGAATTCCATATAGAATCGGGCTCAGGAAGCCGATTTTGCATTTTCGATGTATAGGCCTTGATATATGTCGATATATATGACACTCCCACATTTTGCGATGAAAAAAAAAATTAATTATTTCGTTGAATTTCACCTGATAGATCAAATTCATTCCTTGTCAAACATCGGCTGCCGGAAGGACAATCCGATTGACGCCTCCGTTTCGGAGATATTCGAAAGAATAGTTGATGTTAAGAATCGCGTCCTGCCCCCCCCCCCCCCCCCCCCCCTTAATAGTAGGAAAATAATTCAAAGCAGGTCACGAAAGAGCGCCACACATATTCATGCACTAAGAGTAATTATTATATAAAATTATATTATAATTATATAAAATTTTATATTTTAAAGGTATTTTATGAGTATGGAATTTATATTTCAATATTTTGAAGGTATTTTATGAGTATGGAATTAATTATTATTGAAAAGCTCGAAAAAAATTTTTATTGATATTTTTTAATTTTGAATTTCGCGCTGCTATAAATGGCGGACGTCTAGGTACACGTTTTTCCCGGGTTTGTCCGCACTCCCTTATACGCACTCTGGTGTGGTAGATCGGGCAAAACAGTCGCTGGTACAGGAGACCATGCTGCATGCTTCGATATACTGTTCGGTCAAGAGACAAAATCAGCTCTCAGTGATAAATACGCGTGGTACGCCAGAGTATTCCAAAATTGTCACAGAATGTTGTTATTGTGGTCAAGAATCAGCGAAGACTAACGGAGCCGGAACGTTTCATTGGTAAGTACATAAATGAAATACAGTGATGGTATAAATTACGTCATTTTATTTATATTCACCTTGGTTAGGTTAGTTTTGATTCGTTTATTGACGATAAATTATTTATTTCGCTATAAATTCGTCGGAAAGGCACGCACAGCTGAGGAGTATACGCAAAGAGTACTTGTGACAGCGAATATATTTTGTTTTCAAATCAGCCAGACCTACCCCAATTTTGGTCAGCAAACAGACGTCTTCCAGCTTCTGAAAACTATGGGGTTGCGCTCCGATCAAATTCAACGACGACGCTGACTACGACTAGCTGTCCGTGACAGTGCCGGATTAAAGAGTGTAGCGGCCTGTAGGCAGAAAGGTGGTGGAGGCTCAATCAAGGAAGTAAAGACCATTATCAGTATTAAATTGTTTATTGCATCATACTGACCCGGATCACATCGTTTCTTTGATATATTATGTTCTGTAATTTCTAAATTAGAGTAAGTGGCACTTTCTTAGGTACAATATGTCAATTGAGTTTTACGTTAACATTGAAGTGGTACTTTTCTTGCTTTTTTCTTAGCAAAATCATCGATGATATCTGCAATGTCTAATACTTTCATCAGATCATATTCAGTGCTCAAAATAGTACGATCAATGAGGTTTTCTTGAGTCATCGTTGTACTCAACCGATTCTTAATCAGTTTCAATTTTGAAAAAGACCGTTCATCCCTGCAGTTCGATGTCATTATGCAGATATATTTTGAGCATTATCGCTACGTTAGGAAAACTATCTTTTACTTGCTTGTCAACCAATAATTTTAGCATAAAATGCTCTTGGCTCATTCCTTTTTCTCTTTCCTTACTAAATTCATAACAAAATTCTCTAATGTATAAGCTCGATCCCAAGATTTTCATCGAGATCATTCTTATTAACATCACATGATTTAGCACGACAATTAATTCATTGACTTCTCTCAGAGTAATCAAATCATTGATTTCTCTCAGAAAACCAAATCGGGAATGTATTTCTGTGTATGCGGAAATTGTTTTTGTTAATGACATAATGAATTGGTCAATAACTGGCAGGAAACTTTGCACGCGAAATGTCTCTGATGCGGTCAGCTCGACTTCTGGCGTATGTGCGTAGTCTAACGGATTTGGACGTACGTTACGTGTGTACTTTCGTTTGTTCTCGATTACATATTGTTTATTTCTACATACGTCTGCTTCTTGACGTCCGTACTCCGAAAATGAATCTTTTAATTTCGATGAAAGATGTTAGAGATTTGAGCATTTCTATTGAGGTGTTGAGATCTATCTCAGGAGACTGTAAACATTTGCTTGTATGATTAACTCTGTCGAGAATTTCATTCCAGAAAATAGCAAAAATACCGATTTCGAGCTTGGAAATTTGATCATGTAACCCGAGGGCCTCGCTATTCTCTTCTACCATTTCCGATAAAGTAGATTTTATCCGAGCATAACCACGAACTAAACATTTAGTAGCATTTGCTCGAGATGACCAGCGATCTTTCTGGCGTACGTTGAAGAGCGATCTGTTGAAGAGGTGAAAAAGACATAAATTTGTTCCAGGAAACTGAAAAAAAATAAGCGTTGAACCAGCTATTTATTGTATCAGTTCCAACCAAATTAAGCGACTGTCCAAAACAAGGGACCCAGCATGCCAAGTCATTCACCCCTCGAACCAAAATTTAGACTCTCAAACTTCCCGCTCATAGCCGACGCAATGTCGTATGACTGACCACGGCAATTTTTTATTTCGAGATGATTCTAATTTGAAAGATTCATCAAACCGTCAAACATATCTTTCGCTTTATGACCCTGGTTTAGCATAAAAGTTAAAAATCTCTCGACCGGATCACCATTTTCTTCTATGTAACGAAAGACTAAAACTAATTGATCTATGTGACCCTCATTCTTTTACAGAATCAAGAGTAAACGAATAATACTGTGAATGTTTGATTCGGCGGATAATTTCATCGAATACACGTTGAGCGATCAACTGTCTGAATTCGTTGCGAATTGTCGACGAGAGGTAATTGACATGGCCTCTTCCACGGTTCGCATGATTTTTCTCATACTCAGCAAGTAATTCAAGCAACCCGAGACAATTACCGTTGTGTGCAGAACCAATAATTTCATTGTTTCCTCGAAAAGGTAAATCACGCTCGCTAACATGAGTATCACGGATACTACTCTTTTGAGTACATCTCGCCAATACTTTATTTCCTCATACAATTGTTGGGTAAGTTCGAAATCGATCCGTCCAGATTCTTGAGAATGCGTTTGAAACGCAGTCGTGGCGTTGAGATGAGCCAAAGACGTCTCATGCTTTACCAAACAATCGTTAGCGTTTTTCCAGTCGCAATGTCCACGATGTGAACATTGCGTTTGAACCGTATTCAATAATTTACAAAAAAAAAAAAACAGTAAAGTTTCCCATTGCTCGGCAAAAAACATAACCATTCCCGTTTGATAGTTTCACCATTTTTGTGTTTTCTCTCGAACATACTCATTTGGCATGTTCTGGTGAAACTCTTATTATATTGTTTGAATGATTTATGTTTGAAAAGCTCCGCATCACAATTTTCGTTTCTATTACTTCCTAATTTCAACCAATGACTAAGATGATCTTTCATATTCTCCGGCCACATATCAATATCACAGTCGGAAAATATTTCATCTCCAGTTTGTAATCTGTTCACTTCTCCAGAAATCGTATCATCAACCACGTCGTCAATATTGCTTTAAAATGTGAAATAAAGATTCAATTATCATATTTTACTTTTTTTGATTTTGTAATTTTTGAAATAATATTTCTGCGCACATGATCTTTCTTTATTAAATTTTCCAATATTGCGGGATTGTTAACAGCAGCGTCATCTCCAGCCATAATCTTCTTAAAAGAAAATGATTTAGTCATATTGTATCAATGATTTTCAGGCTACTATATCGGGTTTTATTCTACAGTAGACTTCCGTTAAGTGCTCATGCTCGGGGCTGTAGACAACCTAAATTCGGAGAAATGCGTACCTAAATGGAACCCCCACTACGCTTACTAGTTCTCGGAAAATCCTACATAGTATAATCGAACTAACAAAAGAATAGGCGGCTGAAACCACATCACCCATAGAAAGATGGCGCAAGAGTGGGGGACCTGTCGATTCTGCGAATTATGCCGAAAACTTCGAAAATCCACGAAAGCGAGCACTTAACGGGAGTCTACTGTACTATTTTTGCGCAAAGTTGAGTAATGTTTCGCTGCGTACTATTTCTTCAGGGTTGTGTGAAGATGTCGAAGCTGTTGATTTTTCATGACAAAATCAGTTAGCCGACGTGTTTGTGAGAGAACTTTGGACTCTCGTTTTTGTTTTTTCTTGGCATTTTTACGTTTATCAGAGCCGGCTTGATAATGGCGTGGGGTTTCATGACGATCTCCTTGTCTGTTTCTAAAGTACCTAAAAAATTGTACTGCTTTTGTACATTCCGCTACAAATTAATTACGGAATTATTATCGCTATTAGGAAGAGTGCGGTTTCAAAAATGTAAAATGATTGATATTGAAATAATAAGTTTATTAAAGGTACAATACAGGCGACCGTCTTGGTCGAATCATCAAGAGACTCGGTAGAGTCTCGAGCCAAGTACATTAAAAAAAAAATTAAAAAAAAAAAAAAAAATTATTTCGTCTCGACTCTACCACTCTCTTTTACCGGAACGGGAGCTCGGCGCAGGAGTGGGGGTAACCATATTATTTCATTACGGCGTATAGGCAATATCTCAGGGCTCACCGAATTAATACACTAATAAGATGCGAAAAAGATTACATTTGAGCGTAATATCAATGCAATCGGTGCACGGATAGCTGAGATATGATTATTTAAAAAATCGAGGGGGTCAGTTTCATCTCAGCAATTTCTTCGTCGTACCAGATTTTCGCTCCGTGCATAAAAACTATGCGGATATAATACATAGAGAGTACTCCGACGAGACAAGAGTTTCCACTGATCTCTATATCTATATATACATTAAAACGTAGTAACTATCAACAAAAATTTGTTAACAAAATATTCAAAGTAATAGCATTTGATCTACAAAAGTATTGAAATCAATGGACTTTGCCAAGTACAATTGAATTTGCTTCCAATTAATTTCTAAATATTGATATTTCAATATACATAACATGTTACAACATGCAACATACGTACTCATATAAGAAACGATCAATTATAAATAAAATGACGGAAAAACAAAGAAAAGAAAAAAAAAAATTTGGAGGTAGTGGTACTTGGCGGGCATTTTTGTAAAAAGTACAAGAAACTATAAATTGAACTATTTCAATATTCTTATAATAACTTCAACATCAGCCCGCCAAGTACCACGTACTCCAAATTTTTTTTTTCTTTTCTTTGTTTTTCCGTCATTTTATTTATAATTGATCGTTTCTTATATGAGTACGTATGTTGCATGTTGTAACATGTTATGTATATTGAAATATCAATATTTAGAAATTAATTGGAAGCAAATTCAATTGTACTTGGCAAAGTCCATTGATTTCAATACTTTTGTAGATCAAATGCTATTACTTTGAATATTTTGTTAACAAATTTTTGTTGATAGTTACTACGTTTTAATGTACTTGGCGCAAAGTTTTTGCACCCGAGGTGCTTTTGGTATAAAGTAACTGAGATAAGTTGGCTGTACTCATAGCCCTCGTTTGGGCGACTTATAGTAATCCAAACAAATATTCCTAACTGAAATTATATTGACGACTACATTCTACATTACTAACAGTGTTGGGCATACTTGAATTTTTTATTATTCATGAATAATGAAGAAACCTATTCAAAATTCGTTCCGAAAATGAATAATGAATCGAATTGGATTCGGTATTCGTTCCGAAAATGAATGATGAATCTTGTTGGATTCAGTATTCATTTTAAGATGAATAATAAATCCCGTTGGATTCAGTATTCGTTCCGAAAATAAATGATGAATCCTGTTGGATTCGGTATTCATTTTAAGATGAATAATGAATCCCGATGGATTCAGTATTCGTTCTAAAAATGAATCATGAATCCTGTTATATTCAGTATTCATTTCAAAATGAATAATAAATCCAGTTGGATGCAGTACTCGTTCCGAAAATGAATACTGAATCCTGCTGGATTCAGTATTCATTTTAAGATGAATACTGAATCCAGTTGGATTCAGTATTCATTCCGAAAATGAACCATAATTCCTGTTGGATTCAGTATTCATTCCGTATTCGGATATCATCAAATTAAATAATCTGCAAAAATGGATGGAAGCCATGATTATTATCTACTGGAACATATTTTTTAATGAAATAAATGACCATTACCGTCTGATTTCATTATATTACTTATGATATAAGTACTACTTATATTATACTACTCTTGTATTACTTATTTACTTTTGTATAACCAAACGAAATGTAATTCGCTACTCGTTACAAATGTATGTCGTATCTTTCTATGTGTCTGTAGAAAAATAAATACATACAGAATGTCTCTTTCTCGCACGATATACTGTCCCATATCAACTTACTGAAACTTTGAAATCATAACATTCGTTCGAGAGCGTCCGCTTTTATTATGATTGTTTCCATGAGTTACACTTGCTACCAAAAGCACCTCGGGTGCAAAAACTTTGCGCCAAGTACATTAAAACGTAGTAACTATCAACAAAAATTTGTTAACAAAATATTCAAAGTAATAGCATTTGATCTACAAAAGTATTGAAATCAATGGACTTTGCCAAGTACAATTGAATTTGCTTCCAATTAATTTCTAAATATTGATATTTCAATATACATAACATGTTACAACATGCAACATACGTACTCATATAAGAAACGATCAATTATAAATAAAATGACGGAAAAACAAAGAAAAGAAAAAAAAAATTTGGAGTACGTGGTACTTGGCGGGCTGATGTTGAAGTTATTATAAGAATATTGAAATAGTTCAATTTATAGTTTCTTGTACTTTTTACAAAAATGCCCGCCAAGTACCACTACCTCCAAATTTTTTTTTTTCTTTTCTTTGTTTTTCCGTCATTTTATTTATAATTGATCGTTTCTTATATGAGTACGTATGTTGCATGTTGTAACATGTTATGTATATTGAAATATCAATATTTAGAAATTAATTGGAAGCAAATTCAATTGTACTTGGCAAAGTCCATTGATTTCAATACTTTTGTAGATCAAATGCTATTACTTTGAATATTTTGTTAACAAATTTTTGTTGATAGTTACTACGTTTTAATGTACTTGGCGCAAAGTTTTTGCACCCGAGGTGCTTTTGGTATAAAGTAACTGAGATAAGTTGGCTGTACTCATAGCCCTCGTTTGGGCGACTTATAGTAATCCAAACAAATATTCCTAACTGAAATTATATTGACGACTACATTCTACATTACTAACAGTGTTGGGCATACTTGAATTTTTTATTATTCATGAATAATGAAGAAACCTATTCAAAATTCGTTCCGAAAATGAATAATGAATCGAATTGGATTCGGTATTCGTTCCGAAAATGAATGATGAATCTTGTTGGATTCAGTATTCATTTTAAGATGAATAATAAATCCCGTTGGATTCAGTATTCGTTCCGAAAATAAATGATGAATCCTGTTGGATTCGGTATTCATTTTAAGATGAATAATGAATCCCGATGGATTCAGTATTCGTTCTAAAAATGAATCATGAATCCTGTTATATTCAGTATTCATTTCAAAATGAATAATAAATCCAGTTGGATGCAGTACTCGTTCCGAAAATGAATACTGAATCCTGCTGGATTCAGTATTCATTTTAAGATGAATACTGAATCCAGTTGGATTCAGTATTCATTCCGAAAATGAACCATAATTCCTGTTGGATTCAGTATTCATTCCGTATTCGGATATCATCAAATTAAATAATCTGCAAAAATGGATGGAAGCCATGATTATTATCTACTGGAACATATTTTTTAATGAAATAAATGACCATTACCGTCTGATTTCATTATATTACTTATGATATAAGTACTACTTATATTATACTACTCTTGTATTACTTATTTACTTTTGTATAACCAAACGAAATGTAATTCGCTACTCGTTACAAATGTATGTCGTATCTTTCTATGTGTCTGTAGAAAAATAAATACATACAGAATGTCTCTTTCTCGCACGATATACTGTCCCATATCAACTTACTGAAACTTTGAAATCATAACATTCGTTCGAGAGCGTCCGCTTTTATTATGATTGTTTCCATGAGTTACACTTGCTCCCGAAATCTATTGTATCTTCAGTTTGGCTGAAGCTACGTCGATGTGAATTTAGTCTGTAGATTTCAAGCTTCCAAATGGAAAGTGTTGCGAGTACAAGTACCAATGAAATTATTGAGCGCAGTGAACGGTACGATGACGTTGATATTAACGGAAATTTGTCTGAATGCAGTATTGAGTCAGATACCGTTGACGAAGTACCTGAAGCATCTAATGCAGAAATAGAATTAAAATCACAGTGTGCAACGAAGGCATATTTAGATGGCCACTTTTTCGAAGTTATATTGAAGGATTCATCTAAACAAAATATTTCGGCAGTGTGTAAATTGTGTACCGACCGAAAGATAATCAAAGGACCATTGGAATCATCATCGAACTTCGTAAAACATCTCAAAGTAATTTTAGGATACAACATCGCAGATCAGAATTCCAAAAAAAATGTTGATTTAATTCTAATCAATTTAATTGATTGATTGCTTAATACATTGATTCAATTGGGATTAATTTGTATCAATTTTCAATTGGAATAAGATAAAACATTCTTATTTGCTTCCTCATAAATTATGCTTTGTTTTCGTGGAAAAATTTTCTAGTAAAAAACTATTTTCAAACAAATGTTGAAGTCCGTATTATTTAACGTAAAAAACATTCGAGTCTTCTTTTTCTATCAATTAAAATTTAAAATTTGTTAATTTATAATTTCATATTATCGTAGAAGGCGCATAAAAGAGTTTATCCAGCGGAATACAATGAGCACAAAGAATCCATCAAGCGACGAAGATTGGAAGACGGTGGAAAAACGAAAAGACGCCAAAGAGGAACGTGCACATTTTCACAGGAGAAATACGAATCGGGTGTAGCGAAATTTGTATTAGAAAGTAAATTACCATTCTCTGCAGTTGACCTTCCATATTTTCGTAATTTTATCGACGACTTGGATATGCGAGCTGCCGATAATACACCGCTCAAACATATGTCAAGACGCACATTGGTGCGCCGTGTTGACGAGCTATTTACAGAAAAGATGGACAACATCCGAACCATGATAGATAATGAGGTACAATACGTTTGTACCACGGCTGATGTATGGTCCTCCAGTACTCGTTCATTTTTAGGAGTAACAGCTCACTGGGTAAGATATTGTAAGATCTTGTATTTTGCAATACGCAAAATATAAAGACTACTATACCTAATTGAGTTAGAAATTAGGATCAGGGTACAATTTCAACTCCAACGTTTCGGAAATTCTCAAAAAAAAAAAAAAAAAAAATTATATATATATACATATATATAAATATATAATTATATATTTATATATATATATATATATATATATATATATATATATATATATATATATATATATATATATATATATATATATATATATATATATATATATATATATATATATATATATATATATATATATATATATATATATATATATATATATATTTATATGTATCTGGGATCAATATTGTTATTACTTATTTGACAAATTGTTAGTTTATTACCTATTATTATTATTATTATTATTATTATGGGCTATTCATTTATCGCAGATTGATCCAAACAAACTCGTCCGAAAATCGGCAGCGATAGCGTGCGGGCGATTCTCTGGAACTCATAGCTACGATAAGGTCGCCGAATTGTTAAACTCGATACATACGTCTTTTGGCCTCGATACCAAAAAAATTGTAGCTACAGTCACAGATAACGGATCCAACTTTGTGAAGGCTTTTCGAGAATTCGGAGTGTCGATAACAATTCAGGACATTTCAGAAGATGGAACTGACGAAGAAGACGAAGAGGCTCAAACGGAGACGGATGCTAATATTGCTGTTTACGATGAAGAGCCCGAAATTCGTCTTCCACATCATCTTCGCTGCGCCAATCATACTATGAACTTGATAGCAACAACGGACGTAATAAAGACAATTAAACAGACGCGTCCCCTTCGTAAACAGCATGATCACACTATGGCTCGATGCAATGCTCTCTGGAAGATGTTGCGGTCACCGAAGCAACGAGAGATCATGACGAAAACCATGGGGAAAGCACTATCTCGGCCTGTAGTGACACGCTGGAATTCGTTGTTTTCTTCATTGGAACAAATTGTGAGCCTCCGTGATCAAATTAATAACCTCAACACCGTGATCGAAAATAAGATACCTCTAAGGGAATCTGATTATGAGTACATTGAAGAATATCTTGTATGTTTGCGACCGATTGCCGAAACCATTGATAAGTTGCAGGGAGAAACATATTGTTTCTATGGCTTTCTGACAGTTAGCTTAATTTCGTTGCGGCGGCGACTCTGTAAATTGTTGGAAGAGAACAATTTGTCCCATTGTGAACCAATTCTCAAGGGTCTGATTGATAATGTAAATACCCGATTTTCCGATTTTTTTACAATTGAGGGCAATGGACTGAACGCTGCTATTGCAGCCGTTCTTCTTCCACAATTCAAGATCAAATGGATAGGCGGTTTAAGCAACGATGCTCAACAATTACTCCGCAAAGGGGTAATGCAGGCAGTGAAAAGTTTAATAAGCGCAGCGAACCCTACCCAACGCAACGTACCTGAACCAGTGGACGATTTTTTTGATCTCGACAATGATTCTAATATTTTCGACGACAATAACGTAGTATTTGAATCGACGGATGCTGAAATAGAAGTCCTTCGTTACCTAAAAGATCCATGCACCGATCAATTATCTGTGCTTAACGGATACCCTTACATGAAACAATTGTTTCTGTATTACAATACACCACTTCCATCATCTGCACCCGTGGAACGATTATTTTCTTATGCAACAATGATAAATTTGCCACAGTACAATCGATTGAATGATAAAAACTTTGAGCAACGAGTACTAACAGTGTGTAACGCTAAGCAAACATGGTAACATTGCCTAGATTTTGGTTCGGGTAATCATTTATTTTTGTTTTTTTATGATCTTTACGATAGTACCGTCATTGGCAACCTTGGCTTGAATTATGTCCACCATTTTGATTCACTGACCATTACTACTCCGAACGACGACTATGGCTTGAGTTAACGTCTATTACAGTCTAAGGCGGCTCCCTACTCAATTATGACCTTTTCTGAAACTATTTAGTAAAACAGTGCTATCAAACGGAATACCTCTGCCCGGGCACCGAAAACGGGAAAAGAAGATACGTCGCGCAATTCTATGTGCAATTTCGAACACGTACATCCAAAAACATGTTCGGTTCATGCTGAAATAGAGAAACGCCATATGAAACAAGCTTTTTCTGACATTTATTAAAAAATTTATTAATATATAGGTATAAATATATAATTTTTTTTTTTTTAATGATTAATTTCTAATTTTTAAAAGAAAAATTTTCTCTAAAAATTATTTTTTATTATGGAATTGAAATATATTATCAACCAAATATAATTTTAATTTAATATAATTTATAAATTATTTTATATGAAATCTAATTGAATTGCACATAGAATTACGCGACGTAACTTTTTCCCCGTTTTCGATGCCCGGGCAGAAATATTCCGTTCAATAACACTGTTTTGCAAAATGTTTCCAGAAAAGGTCATAATTGAGTAGAAAGCCGCCTTAACTAATAGAGCGGCGGTTCGAATGCAAAGTTTGAAGAACTACAGTTTCAAATAGTAATTTTAACGCATTTTGTAAAAATTACTGTTTCAAATAAGAATTTTACTATTTTTTGATTATTGACTTTGTAAAAATTACTATTTGAAACTGTAATTCGTCAAACTTTGCGTTCGAAGTGCCGCGTAACTTTATCAAACTGTAATAGTTCTTGTTTTCTTTTTTCCGCGCATTCTACCATAGATTTACACTAAAATTTCAATTACTACTCACTAGATACTAAGAGCGCGATTTTTCTTGGGCGAATAAACTGTAATTGGACGATAATATTTCAATTGAATAAACATGTTTTCTGGTAATTTCTCTGCATTATTCAATTCTATGATATCTGAATGAATACTGAATCGAATTTGATTCATCATTCATTTCGAAATGAATACTGAATCCAGTGAGATTCATTATTCATTTTGAAATGAATAATGAATCCGACTAAATTCAGCATTCATTTTCGGAACGAATACTGAATCCAACTGAATTCATTAGTCATTTGCAAATGAATACTGAATCCAGTAGGATTCATTATTCATTTTCGGTACGAATACTGAATCCAACTGGATTCATTATGAGTTCTTAGAACGAATACTGAATCGAGTTGGATTCATAATCGAAATAAAAATGAATACCCATCTGACATGGATTCGGTATTATTTTAGTATTCGAATATCAAAAGTATTCGAGTATGCCCAACCCTGATTACTAAGGAGTGTAATCGCTAAATTCCAAGAAGGCATTACAATATTCTGAGCAATACGTAGCTAATGAATATAGAATATAATAAATCATAATAATCAAGTCAAACGTTTAATAGTTCAATAATAAGCGCGCGTACAAAAATAATATATATAAAATTCTCGATTCATTGATATCTATATAATAGAGTTGAAAAAATAATATACATACATACATATTCTAGTTTATCCGTTGTATATTCTTGTATTTTGAAACTTCAGTTATATTTACTTTTGGAATGTTCCGGTGTTCCTCAAGATGACAGGATCAGAATTATCGACAAACATCATGATTAATCACAGTTTACGCCAAAATAAATCATTGTCCACGCCATATCCTAATAATTTTGGAACGTCATATACGATCCGAAAACATTTGAAAAGCTATATATTCGGACTTTCACAACGTTCGCGGTTTTGGATACTTGTATTAGCAGGCGGGAAATATATTTTATGTCTACGAAGTATTGACTAGCGGAAAGACCTGCTTATTACTATTGTCCCAAGTTAGACAAATATCATTGAGGTTGGGTGAGTAGCTTACCATTGGCGGGGCGGTTTAGCATCTCAGTCTGTTCGATAAAACAGATTATTCGTCGACTATAGTGCAATGATGGTTCTCATGTTTGCCGAAATTTAGGCGAAATCATTAAATTTTATTGAATTTGTTGATAATCTGTTTCAGTTTACAATCTTCGAAATGAAGATTTTTTTAGCTGAAAATTTGAAATATTTGTAATGCTTTCGCGTTTGCTTGATAACTTTTTATCATACTTCAATTTTTTGTTCCCCCGATTATCCAAACTTATTCGGTCAGTAAATATGAGTTGAAGTTGGTGGGGGCCTTTAGGCTGCCGCCTACTCAGCCTACTGCCTAAATCCGGCACTGGTACGTGGTAAGTTTGTCGGAGAAACGTGAAACTAAATCTTTGTAGATCCCGCTTCTCTTTGCCATGGGCAACAGGTACTTATACACTTTGTCAAGCATTCCGATTATCAATGCTGGGAACGACATTAAGCATGGATCTATAGACCATGCTCACTTTAAGATATCTTCGCTGGTGGAGGAAACAAGGATTACGAGCCTAGCGAGGACAGCCAACTTAGTCACGATTATTTTCAGGGCACCTGTGTTCGTCCCAATAATTTTTATGCCTGTTTCGGATGCAGGTGAAGAGTAATTTTGCTTTTTTCGATTTTTACTAGCACGACCGTCTCTTTGGTAACCAGTTCAATATTCCGATCTATTACAGAATTGCATGCGGTGACACAAAACAGGGTGTGCGATTCGTCCCTGGAATTACCTACAGCTGAGTATTTTTGCGTCGACACCGAAAGTGAAATCACACCGTGTTGCCGGGGATACGTTAATGCGTGAAAAACTCGTGTTATCTAGAAGCAAAATTCAACACTCGCAACAGATTGTAACGGTGCGCAAAGAACAAATCATACGATCAAAGAAGACGATGTCTTCAGTCAATCGATTCATTTTCAAATGAATTTATACCGTGAGCGTCAGGTGAACCGGGTCAGTGAAACGACGATGGCGCTAGCTTTCTTGAAATGTATAAGGGGAACTAACTCACATCCCGAAAATATCCCTAGGCCTTTCAAAGCGTAGAAGCGGACCGCCATTAAATATGTTAGACAGCTATCGAAATGTTTTTCAAGGTTATGTTTCACAGGTTACAAAGATTTGCAGTAGAATTTTTAGAATTTCCAGACATGTGTTTACAATAACTAACGATAATTTGCTGATCTATTGTCTTGATCTAAAACATTCATAACGTATTTTCACTATTTCGTGTACAACTCTACAATACTGTATAACCCCAAAAACACTTCTGATATCTGTCAACCAAATACAATGACCGCCTCCACGGACCATGGAGTAAACATATGAAATCTCAACTAAACTAGGGATATTCTTGGTGTATTGGCTCCCCCTTTAAATTTCAAGAAAACTAGCGCCATCGTCGTTTCACTGACCCGGTTCACCAGACGCTCACGGTATAACACCGGCCAATAAAAATTTTGTTTTTCTCATGCCTGAGTTTGGTTCATTATTCTAAATAATAGAGCTACCTAGAATTTTAAGCTCTGTCACTTGAGCTGTAAAGCCGGAATGGAAGAGAATGACTGTACTAGTAAGTCCGTGATCGGTAGCGAATCGCTCTTCTCGACCCAAGGCTCGTGTGTTTTATTTGTACTGCTGGCATTATTTTGGTTATTCAATTTCTTTCCACCGAAAAAAAATGATATACATCTAATCTTCTCAACGTCAATCATTCTGATCAACGAATCAGATAATGTGTAAGAAATTTGTATTGATTCGTATAAATGACAATGAGCTTTCGCGAAACCAAAAAAAAAAAAATTAACAAATAAATAATACAAACAGGCGGACCCGAACTTGCGATTTTAACTGCCATCGCCGCGGGCAGTGGGACGTTACCGTCTTAGCCACGGTACTGCGATTTGCGACCATTTATTTTCGAAGTATGCGACTGTTCTCGTCGGCGTCAGCCGACGTCAGCACTGTTGTGCTTACACACCTTACCTGGCGAAATATCTCCGCGTTCCAGAACTGAGAGAGGGTAGAATCACCAAACTTTTTTGAAAAATTATATTTTTTGAGTCGATTTTTCAACTTCCATATACAATACGTTCTACCCTGTAAAAAATCAGCAACATCAAATTCATAAAACTTGCACAGTTATACAATAATTATTAACAAAGTGCAATGACCTGCAATATCATAGCTTACGGAAAAATAGCTTTGAATTGTGGAAAACTGATGAACGAACTTCTAGCACAAGAATCCTAACTAAAAAACTTCGCATTTACGGGCTACACAATCAGGGTACTATTGTTTGAAAAATAGGGGGCATTTAGGTGGGTAATAAATGAGTGTTTTGCGCCAATTGATTTACAAAATTGAGAATATTGTTTATATTTTACTTGTGTACAAACTATGTTTGACAGTATCGAAATACTTATATTCATTGATGAAAAACGAAGCAACAATATTTTTTCAGTATTTCACTATACTTTTTGGACACATGTGTATATGCATACAGTTTGATTTAATATTCAAAAATCCAGAAATATTTCTAATTTATGCTAGTTGTAAATAGATGTTGATGGGGCACGACGCATGATTTTAGGGAACTTTGGGGGCATTAATCGAAAATAGGACACAGGGGAAAATCGCGGTCGAGTATGAAGCCTTCATTCAGTTCTGATCACGACACTTATTCAAGCTAGTTCGACGAGCTCCCGAGCCTCTGATGATGCTCCTCACTTTGCGACGAAACAATCTTAAGGAACCCATTCGTTTGAATTCGAAGGATTCCTTGCACTTTAAAAGTTGACCAAGAAACTATTCAGACTCACAGAATTTGCTGAGAATAGTGTCACAAAAGAAGCAACAAAGTAAAATTTCAAGAGCAATTCCTTTTGTAATCATTTCTTCATTTGATTAATTACAATATTTACAACTCAAAAAGTTGAATAGAAATAATGGATGGAATACTATTAGAATTTTGCTGCATTACTTATTTTGTAACATTAGTTCAAATGAGTTCTCCAAGTATCAGTCAACTTTCGGACTATAGTAAAGCTTTCGAAGTCACATTTATAGGCCCCGGAGGACTTTATCGTAGAGTCTGCAGCGTCATCACAGGTTCAAAAATTCATCAAGCCAGGTCGAACGAGTATGTTGATCACAACTGTAAATAAAATTGTCGTATGAACGTCAGAATTGTGACAACCGAGTTCGAAAATTTTTACTGTGTAAAACTTGTAAATCCATTTTTCTCTACCTAGGATTTCGGTTAGTTTGCATAGGATTCTAAAAGTATCGGTTCACCAATGGAATCGAGTTGATTCTTTTCTTCAAACAATGCTCTGATGGTTGACTTTCTGAATTTTTCATAATGCAGTGCCATCACAGGATAATCAATGACATCTACTGCGTTCCGTGCGGAACGGAGAGAGACGTTCCGACGCGTGCGAATGCCGGGAATCAGTCCCCCGGTGGCTAATAGTAACATTTCAGCGTTAATTCGGAGATTTTCTGTCAGCTTCCAAACCGCTCAACCAGGCAATGCTGCAAACTTCATCATCTATAAAACCTAGCCTAGGATCACTCCTGGTATAGTAATGCGCATCAATGTACCGTTTCTGTGGGTGAATAATATTTCCTAAATGTAACCAATTGTACAATATCAATTTAGATAGAACCCACAGCATGGTACCAAAATTTAGGTGATTATTTATTTGTCACTACTATTTCAGCATATTTTTCAGTTACATCCATTTAATGACTCTACGATTGTATTAATCTATTTTGGCATTCTACTGTTATTATGTTAATGATTTCGTCGTTGTTGTCGGGAATGTTCCCATTTTCAAGAACAAATGACATGCGATAATCGTGATTTTTTTACCTCGGGGTAACATCGGCTTTCCTTGAAGCTTGTAGTTGCTCAGGAAAGCAGTTTAGCTTATTGGTGTTCGGTTGTGGTCTAATATTTATCCTGTGGTAACTTTATTGGCATCAATACCAGGTGCTCGCCGAGAAACACTTTGGTTGCATAGAAAAAGACTATGCAAAATATTCCAATTATGAAGTTACGCTTATTTCGGACAAAGCCGAGATGCGGTGATTTCATTGCTAGTTTGGTGCTCTGAAGCCTTGCGAAAGTGAACGATACGATTGATTGATGATCCTTAGGCTTATAACCGTGTTGTAAGATGCTAGAAGTGGATGGTTCCGGACCGAGATTTATTCCCCGACAATCATAACCCCGACTAATCTCACGTACCGGGTCGCAATCGGATTATCGTGAACCAGGTTCTACGGTAAGCGAGAGCCACTTTCCCCGAGATGTGATGTCACTGGTAAACTGAGACGCTAGGCCCATATTTCCGTGCGCGTGCAAACCTTAAGTTCCACTACTGGCCGCGAAATTTGTTTTCTGAGCGTCATGTGTTTGTAGCATTAGTCAACAGCGGCCACCGTTGTCCAGACTCCGAAACCTTCATTGCGGTAAGTATAATAAATTTGTGAGCTCAAATTCGGTAAACTGTACCTCAAGTCGCTCCATGTTTCATCTTAAATTTTCAATCCCATTTGCACTCAAAAAAAGTTTACGTAACGAAATGGAGACAAAAACTCGTAGAAACCAAAAGCCAGAGCTTTTGTTTATCATTTTTAACAAATCTTTTTTCGTTACTCTAATACTTCGTAATTGATAGGTATTGGTATTGACCCGGAGTATGAATATAGGCACTTGTCCTAGGAGAACTGCTTATTATTGTACTATCCCCAGTCGCCGTCGCGGATTAGATACTTTGTATACCGCAAATATATTGCTTCATACATATATAGCGAATTTCGCGTCAACTCGATGAACCAAAAACATCGACCCTCTTCGATTTTTTCAGCGATTTTATAAGAAATAGTTTTTGGTTTGAAACACTTCTCGGATTTTTTTCACAATTTTTTTGTTCTGACGTTTTAGAGTTCTGAATTTTTGATAAATCAAAACAGCGTCGTAATCGATGGCTAACAAACATTTTTCAGTTATACAAAAAAGTGTAAGGTTTTTTTTTTCTATTTGCTCAGATGTCACATCGACACACATCGATATCTTCACAGATATTGTCACATTAGGGTGTTTCAAAAAAAATAGAAAAAACACATTTTTTGTTTTCATGTCTCATGATCTCGAAAGTTACTATGAGATGTAATGAAAGTTCTCCTGAAATTTTAGCGCAATATCTTAAAAATTGATCTGGCGCTTGAGAAGTCTTCTTTCCCATTCAAAATACATGTGAAAAATTCTTTTTTTTATTTTTCGTTGCAAAATCCCAAAAAAATAAAAAATTTCACAATTTTGACTGGTACCGTTTTATAGGAAATTAAATTCTCTACAAAAGCGCCCTGAATAGTCTCGTAACTATGATGGAAAAATAGTTACAAGTCTCCAAAGATTAAGAGAAAGGAAATTGAGAAATTTTTTTAAATTCTTTGTGATATTATTGTTTTTACCTTTTTGTCATTGAATTGATGGTATAATTTTTATTTCGATTTTGACTAACCAGCTCTCAAGTCTCTAAAATCAAACTTTCAAAGCAGGTGTTGCAAAATAGTATATTACGCACCTAGGGAGGGAACGTATAGGTTATTCCAAACCGCGTGTGAGATTGACACCCGAGCCGAAGGCGAGGGTGGCAAAAACGCAGTTTGGGATGGCCTTTTTCCCGCTCGTGTGGCGTATACTATTTTTCACAACCCCCTGTATCGGAAAGTACGACTTCCCGTTCACGCGAGGGGACGAAAGTCTGTACTTTTCGTGCAAGTGTGGTGAAAAATACATAGTTACGTACTCCGATATCATATTATTACGAACAATCCTCAGATGGGTCGCACTGTGAAAGACAAATATGATACTATAATACCGTCGTCTGTAGTGTAGTTAGTTGAAATTTAAAAAGAATAGCGTGTTTCAAGAGCAATTGGGTAAAGACTGAGTCGCATAATAGATAACGCTTGTAGCTCTATCTACTTCTGTTCTTATACTCCTTTACCTGAAAATCGAATGAGTATTCTGTCCAAGCAATTATGAGAAAGAAGTATCGCCAGCAGTCTATTATCAATTTTTCGTCACCTCGCAACCTGCAGAACAAAAATCACTTGTAATATACATGTAGCGGTATTAATATGAAATCAAACTTCAACGTAAAAACTTTGAAAAAAATCAGGAAACTGGTTGACCTGTGGGCCAACCCGGAAACTTCCCGCTGTGTTCAATACGTTACAATTAAAGGATACTATAGTGTTCATAATAAATTAAAAAAGGTTACAAGTATAATTAGTTTTCCGTATACGAATCTTTTTTTCTTCAATTTCTATTCTTCAAATAACTTTAAAACTACTCGACCGATCGATTCCAAAATCTAATCAGATCTAAGTCATGATGAACCCTTTCGATTGCCGCAAGAATAATTCAAATCGTTTAATTCGTTCCAAAGGTATCGTACGATGAAAAAAGAAATTTTTGTCGTGCAATATCTTTTGAACCAATCGTTCGATTTTGATGAATCTTATGGCGATGGAAAGGGCTATCCAAGAGCTGAGTCTGCTTAAGTTTTGAGACTAATCGCACGATCAGTTTAGGAGTTATGTGCTAACAACATGAAAAAAAATGTTGAATTTTTTCATTTGAAACGAATTTGAAAGTTATGTATTGCAACGGGTGTACTAAATTTAATAAGATTTAGTAGCAACCACGCCTTCGGCGTTTTTACTCAAATTATTATTTTACAAATTCTTATTTACCAAAAATGATTATATTGGGCGCCAGACGCTTCGCGTCACTTGTAATAAAGAAAGACGAGAAATAGTACGAGTTTTAACGGCGGAAATGCCGAGTAGCTCAGAATATATACTAAATGGTAGAGTGGCTAGGTTTACCAATAAAGAAAAAGGCAAACGATAGTAATTAACAGGTAGAATACGATTTATTTAATCGACGGAACGAGCCTTTTATAAGGGAATCAGTAGCAAAGGCGTAATTTTCTCAGATAACAAAACAGAAATTATAAGAAGCGATACAATAGCAAAGCGACGATAAATTAGTTAGCAAATTGACGATACATTAATTAGCAAACCGAAAAAAAAAAATACTCAAATGGAAAGTTATAAAATATAACAAGAATTGTACAAGATATAAACCATGCGCCAAATATCATTACTATTGCAACAAACTCTATAAAATGAAAAATATACTATTTTAGCCTTCATAAAGTGACGAGAAAAAGTATAGAAAAAGGCTTAACAGCTAATTTATGACTTAAAATACTAAATAACAAATGCTGACCTCTACGCTGTAGCTCTCGGACGGCTTTTATCGACAGATCATATAGGCAAAATATAATAGAACTAAAATGTAGCAGAAAAATATAACGAAGCTAAGATATAAAAATAATCAGGCACATGCTTAAATATAGGGAATGGCTGCTTTTCAGTACAAAAATAATGTAAAATAATTGACTCTAAGGAAGACTGTTTTTCATACAATTAAATATCAAACCACAAATAAATCGGAACTACGAGTCACCTCGGGAATTCATTTTAATAAAAGGTAATGACTAGCGGGACAAAGTCTCGCGACTTACGTACTGAAAATACGGTGACCTACGTCACAAAATATATGAAAAATATAATAGACGAAATTCCAGCGAGACTCGAAGTTGTACAAGATGGAGGGTCTTACCTTAGAGACGAACTCTAGACGAAATCACTAACTGACTCTAATACTATTTACTATTTAATATAAAAGAGAAAAAGATAATAAAGAAAACACTACTAATAATTGACGATATAACTGACGATAATATATGAGAGTTGGCTAACTGCACTCGAGAGTACTCGGTAGCTGACGGTAGGTTTGACGATAGGCACGGAGGTGGTCTTCGAAAGCAGAGAAGCGTAGAAGTAGACCGATTTTGGCGATGCGCTGAATTATATAACTTCGGGATTCCCCGACGAAGGTTCTTGAGTGAGGCCCTAAAATCGTAGTTAGACGCCGGGCTCCGATTGGCTGCCTCGCGTAGCTCGCTTTGGCCCTTCAACTCGACGGTAATTGGTAGCCTCGTACTCCTGGTCAACATGGCGGCTTGGCGGTAATATTCAAACGCTCGGAATATTCAAAAGATGATTCTTGCTTCCTTGGCTGATCAAGTCTTGTCAAGTCTGATCAAGTTTTGAGACTAATCGCACGAACAGTTTAGGAGTTAGGCACTAAAACCATGAAAAAAAAAGTTGTTTTTCAATTTTTTCTTCTCAAATAACTTTGAAATTACTCGACCGATCGACTCCAAAATCTAATCAGATCTAAGTCTTGATAAACCCTTTCGATCGGCATGAAAACCATTTTGATCGGTTGATTTGTTCTGAAGATATCGTACGACAAAAATTTGTTTACATACACATACACACACACACACACACACACACACACACACATACGGACGTCCATGCAAAAATAGTCGAAATAGCTTCCTAGGACCCCAAAACGTCGAGATCTGATGAAAACTCAATTTTCGAAAATCGGACCGAAACCAATAACTTCCCTTTTTTATGAAAATTTTCAATTTTCATTGCGGGAAGTTGAAAGGAATTGACTGCATAGACATCGGCAGGTTACAACCAACAGATTGTCAGTCACACAGCGAAATGCGAAAGTGCCTAACCAAAATAAGATTATATTCATTTACACTTTTTGTGCTATCATCGTTGAAATTAAATTGCGTTGAAAATATAGCTTTTATACTAACAGGTTATTATTTGTTGTTAGTAATAAAAACGCAGTTCCAGTTTCTTGTCAAATTGTGAACATACAACGGTTCATTCTAATCAAGCAATATTTTTGGCTCTTTACCAAAAGTTTAATTACACGAAGATTGTACTACGGTCATCATTTTCACAACGTGTGAACGTCAATCATTTGCTATTCACGTAATCACGAGTATTTCCAGGAGACGCCACGAGGAGGCTAATTGACAATGTCTTCTACAAGGTTTCCCTTGCATCGATCTGCTCGGTCACCTCGTAAAAGAGATACGATACTGCGACGAGATGTTCGATCAACTCCGAAGAGCTAGTCACCGAAGAGTTAATCTGGTTCCATTACAATGAAGAGAAGAGAGAGGGATAGAAACTGAGAGGACTAGGGGTAGTTATATTTAAGGTCATCCCCCCCGCGTGACCACAAGTAGAATGAAGAAAAGAGATAGGAACTGAGAGAGTCGGGGGTAGTTATTAATTTCAGGTCATTCCCCTCACGTGACCACAAGTTGAATGAAGACAAAAGAAAGAGATAGAATCTGAGAGAACCAGGGGTAGTTATTAATTTCAGGTCATCCTCCTCGCGTGACCACAACTTGAATGGAGTCGAGAGAAAAAGCAAAAAGTATAGAATACGAAAGAACCGAGGCCAGAACTACGCACTTGGAAAGGCGGACAATACTTTGCACTGCGTTATTTTCAAAAGATGATTTCTTAGTTTCATCATGTCCTTCGAGTGAGTAGCATGCACAGGGTTTTCTCCCAAGGCCACTGTAGTAGCGAAAGCTGCTGCAAATACTCCACAGCTCGAACCATCTGGCTGCTTCTGGACTGCTGGAAACACGACATTTTCGGTGTTCAAATTCGGGTGCCGCAGGAAAATGAACTTTTTTTCTTCCGCTCTCAACGACTGATAGCTGGGATAGCATATGCTGTCGTACACGAATAGTCAAGTTCCATCAAAATGAAGACATCGTCAATGCCTAAATGCATTGCCACCGATAATGCGGATGTCTTGCCATGCACTGCATGAAGGTTTGATGAATCTCGGATGCGATAACCAAAGCGAGATTGCCGTATTGAACTGGGACGTTTTCTCGACTACTGACAAAAACTGATCAATTCACGTATCATTCAGCAATGAATGATGTTTTTTACGTATCATTCAGTAACAATGAATTTTGTGATGTCAATTTTCACGTTTTTATTCACTGATTCCAGAATGTCGATTTCAGTCTGCGTAGGGCTGTTCGTGACATGCTCGTCTGATACGACAACCCATGCAATCCTATCATGACGTTCCTTCGCAGCTTCAGCGGACGCAGCGGCTACGACACTACATGAGCGTTGGTTTGAATGCGTTGAATGATATCCGCCTGGCGGTATAACAACGTAATCATGCCCGTGATCAGAATTGTGCTTCTTTATTCTTATCAGCGGAACTCGTGATTTTTTCGACGATTGACAGATTTCTTCATCAGAGGATGCTACAAACCAAGACACTCCGCCTTTGAAATAACGTTTACCCAGTATCGTAGGCATGACTCTGGGTTCCTCTTCCGAAAAACTGGATTCCTCCTCCGCCGTAGTTACGGTCCAAGACTCTGGATCACTCGGATCAGTTCTACTGAGCCGTAAGGGTGCAACTTTTTCATCTAAGCCAGATCTCATATCTTCCGATTCGCATCCGATGTCTGCGCTGAGCGCTGGGCGAAGTGAACTGTCTTCACCAACTTTCCCAGGTGTTTCCATCGCTCTTTTACGCTGCGTCTTTTTTCCAGCTTCCAATGTCTGGACAGCTTGGCTCTTCAATTGCCTAGCTTCCAGAACATATTTGGGTACACGGATTGGCATTCTACGAGTGCATCGTCCGTCTATTATTTCCGGCAGGAGGCACTCCTTATAAAACCGAGTTAATAACGGCTCGATTCGATCATTCCAGAATGCATCATCCCGTGGTTCTTTGATGTACTTCAGACCCAACGGCGACCAAACTGCGAAGTAGTAAGTAGCCGATACTCGCCGGAGCGTTATGTGTAATTGTCCCTGCACCTGGTAGTAATAATGATGCGGTGTGTTCATCTTTGATGGATCATTATTGTCGAAGTACTTTAGGATTTCTGTGATACGTTGTTATATCGCATTTTCCGGACGGTGATTTTCAGCTGAACTTGGACATTTAACTTCAACTATGGTGTTATCATCGATGATATCATCTAGACTGGCATCAGGGAATCCAAGTTTCAGGTCAATGAACAATCCATACGGTTTGACCGTTACGGGATTGCCTTCGTCTGTCAACTTCTGTTGGAGTTCTTCGATGGCTTTGGCTTCTTTTGTTCGACCCCAGACCATAGCGGGTGTACTTTTCATCGACGGGTACAGAATGGGCTGCACGGTGGATGAACACGATATGGTATCGTGCATTCGACACACCTTACCGAAGTTCGAAGCAGTCAACATCTTTCTTCGCGTTGATTGCCAAAGTGCCTTGTCGGCCTACCCTCTTGTGTCGATTTCAATCTTTGCGCGATTTTCTTGATTTTCAAGTAACCTGTCCTTGTGAAGCATTACCATCTCATCGTACACATGCTGAGGCATATCTGGCTTTTCGGCGTTCAGACCGTAATTTTTGTCCTGGCCCCAATGCTTCCTGTTCTTGTTACAAGAAGAATTTCGGTCTTTTCGCGCACTCCTCTGCACGGCTTTGTTGCGTATTCTGCGCTGGCGCCGAGATTTTAAAGCAGTCAGTACTGTGCGGCTTCTTTTCTTTACTTTGGTGGGGTTTCGAAAGGACACTTAACGTGTTGTGTTGAAGAACAGCGCCAGAAGCTCTGCCCTGGAAAGATCCCTTCACACCGAAGTTGATCCTTTTTCCACCTGTGAACTTGCACACTATGGCATTGAAGGATTCTGCAATATTGTTATTAGCGTCGTACAGTAAGCTGTTGGCGTGCAAACTTAAATGTTCGAAGGCCACTTGCAGTTGCTGGAAGAGTCCGGCTGTTTTGAGCTTCTCGACGGCAATTATTCTTTCAGCAGTGGTCTGCTGCTGACAACATCCTCGCAGTTCGTTGCACCTCATGTAGTCACCAAAAACGTGGTTAAGTGCGTTCTGCACATCGGCTTTTAATAGTTCAATTTTCCGAGCAGTCGTCGAAGCTTCGACTGTATCTATTTGCCGAAGAGCTACTAACAGTTCAATGGTTTCCCTCTTCAGTACAGTGCCGCGTACCATCGTCTTCAGCCGGGAAATGTTTCGGCCTTTGGTATTGGCTACCTCAGTAATTTTTCTAGCCTAATTTTTGAGTACTTCTTTCAAACCTTTCTAATATCGCGTCGCTCTCCATCCCTGTAGATGATTGGTCACGGCCCCAATTTTTAAAGCAAACTTGATCCTTGGGTGTAGTTTCACACCGTGCAGCGATTTCACAGGTGCAGCAATATTTGTTGCGGACTTCGATAAATATTACCTTCTGGGTATGTTGGTCGATGATCGCAGCAACACCAGAAAGCGAATCATATTTCCCCGTTTTGTATGACCGTTTCATCTATCCACAATCGGCCACAACGGTAATGAAGGGAATTTTGACGCCATTGTGAACAATGATATCCCCTCTTTCAAGTACCCCTTTTTTGACAATCTCGCCGGCCTGCAGCATTTCGGTGAGAGCCGCGTTGTTCAATGCTGCGATGATCTCCAGGTCGTATTTTGTATATGTGTTCGTCGATATGCGGGGGATACTTATAGAAGACGAAGAGTTGCGCCAACTGCCAAAACCTGATTCCTGTGGCGTAGGTCCCCGCGACAACACTTCTATTGATGTCCATCGCTTCGCCGTCCTTGCAATCTGTTCAAATGCTATCTTCAAAATGGCATACCTTGCACCGAAAGAAGATTTGCGTTTGCAAACCATTGCGACGAGACTTCGTTTGTATAACGTCTCGAAACGTTCATATTGCCAACAGATTGTGATCATCGAATTTTCGATGCAGCTGCTCCAGCACGTATGTTATATCAACGTAAATTTTGATTTTATATCGATCCATCTGATGTGAATTTGTACAGACTGATTACACAAGTCTACACGGATTTAGTGCCTGGGATTAGTATACCTGATTATTATAGGTTTAGTGATACTGAACAGAGAAAAATTACTATTTGTCGAAAAAGTTTGCTCTTGCAGCCAGGAGAATGCTATTTAAAAATCTAAGAAAATCTATGATTTCTATCATTCAGTTGATAAAAACCCGAAACAAATATTTTTGTATATTCTCTCAACTTCAATTATTAAATTAGTTGGAAAAAATTGAAAAATAAAATAAAAAATAAAAATCAAGCCTTTTACTCTTCCTGTTATGTTCAAAAGAACTTTCCTGACTAAACCCTGAATACAGTCCCTCATCATACTCCCAACGATAACAAATACTAGCAATTGTTACGTGAGGGTGAAGCCCGAGCGGTTGGTAGTTCACGTAGCACTTGAATTTAATTTTTTATAAGATCTATCTTTCAATAGATTGGTAATATGGGAACTTACTTACCTAGCTCTATACAGAGCCATACGTCTTGTTTAATTATATGAGGCCAATATATTACTAAGATGATTGGATTAGGTCATGCAATGAAATGAATGAAAGTAATAATTTAACTGGTAAAAGCTAAGGTATATTCTGAAAGCGATTCTGGTTAAATATGCGATTCAAATGATGCACAATAATTATCAAATGAACCATATGCGAAAAGTGATTGAAAATATAAAGGTGTTATAAAATGAATAAGTGATTGAACGATGATCGGTATGAATTACGTCGACGCGTAAATCGCGAAGTCTAAAGTATTCTCTTTTTAAGAGTATAAGTTAGTCTAATTTAATTATCTTGAGAGGAAAGAAAAATTATTAAGCTGACTCAGCACGATTCGCGCGTTGACGTATTTGATGCTTATCAATTAGAAATGATAAATCGTATAATGAAAATATGAAAAGTATGGTCTTACTAATCGTTCGGATTATTGCAACTCTCTTCCTATCTAAAAATATGTTTATTTCTACCTCCTGATCAATATAGGTATAATTCTAAATGAAATACCCTTGATGTGAGAGTAATCCTCGGGGTATTATATACCATCTCACACCAAAGGAATTTGTATTGAAATAACCCGTTATGGTATTTTTTGGAAAAATAATGGCGGAGTATTCTCCTTAGAAGATCAGTTTGGATACGAAAGACTTATATACAAATTAATCTTCTTATGCTTAATTCTAATTGTTACTTCGGTAACCGATTTGGAAATGAACAGATAAAGGACTTAACCAGATGTACTGTGGTGAAGTCAGGAGCCGTCGGATAGGTTACGTCTCGTCTGAGATTGATGCAGCCCTCACCTTCTGTCGTAGTATGTTACAGTACGGTGTAAATCCAAATGTTCGAAGAGTTTTAAGACTGAAGTTAAAATTAATATAAGAAAATTACGCGAAAAGAGTTCTGAGTACCACTAATCACAAATTTTGAAATAGATGAAAAATAAAAGAATGTACGTTGAAAGGAAAGATTGTCAGAAAAATTTTAGAGATCACTTGGTTTGGTTAAATGTTATTTAAATGTCACACTATGTATTTAATAATTGAATTTGATTTTTCGATTGTTCGTTTGTGTCCTTGCACTGAAGTTAATAATGTAGAAAAACTGAAGCTAATAATGTATGAGAAAAATATGAGTCTCTTGGGTTGTCACTTCGAAAGGTTTTCAAACACCAACTCTTGCTCAGTTAACGAGAACCTTAAGACTTTTAGGCCGTCACTCTGGAGATTTTCGGACACTAACTCTAGCTTAGTTAGCGGAACCCGGGTAAACGTCAGCGCACCTCGCGACTTGATAGACGAAAGACGCTGCATCAATCTCAGATGCAGCCAAGAGGCCGCGTTTCCAGTAATGTGTATTACTACACCTGTATTACTGCGCGTATTCCTCAACTAGGTAATTAGATGGCTAGTTAATCCGCGGATGAGTAAAAGCATGATCTTTGTGCGCTATACCTGGGACAGGCGTTCCACGGTCCCCAAGCCTCACCACAGTCTGTTTGTGATAACATTAAAATATTACATGCTCAGGATCTTAACAATATTTATCACACATTCATCCATTCATTATTCTTATCTTATTGCCTTAATTTTTGATGTGTTTATCTATGATAGAGCGCTCGTTTTACTCTAGAATAATTTGGTAATTTAAAAGAAGAGTTGCATCGAACCGACCATAGGTGCTGGGTCAGCGAAAAGCATATGCGTTCCCATCAGCACTTCTCCTAACGTTTTGAGCTAACTTATATGTTACTATACCGGGCCCGTTATCGGGTCCGACGTGACTTTTATGACTTTAAGGAAGGAAATGAAAGAAATTGTATATTGTAGGTAAAGCAACAATAATTAGATTTATCATATTTATGTTGAATTATTTCCCACGGGTTTCAATATTTGAAATGACTTAGGAACTCCAGTGTGCTATGCACGGTCGTTTCTTATTTGATAACCTGTTTGAATATTGAATTTTGATAAAAATTTGGAAAACGTGAGTCGGTACGTAACACAATGATAATAATGAATAAATAACGAATACCAACAACAATGGTAACAATTCCGCTTACCTCTCCTCAGCGAGTCAAAATATGCGAAACTAGTTTACTGTGACTTTCATAACAATAAAATCGTTATTATTTCTCCCAAGACTACAAATGCGAACTTTAACAGGGGGTATATATTTTCCCATAGCTTTGATGCATGACGAATGAAAGGATAATGAACTAAACTCAGGCACGAGAAAAAGAAATTGTTTGTCGGCCGGTGTTATATAAATTCATTTGAAAATGAATCGATTGACTGAAGACATCCTCTTCTTCGATCGTATGATTTGTTCTTTGCGCACCGTTGCAATCTGCTACAAGTGTTGAATTTTGCTTCTGGATAACACGAGTTTTTCACGCATTAACGTATCCCCGGCAACACGGTGTGATTTCACTTTCGGTGTCGACGCAAAAATACTCAGCTGTAGGTAATTCCAGGGACGAATCGCACACCCTGTTTTGTGTCACCGCATGCAATTCTGTAATAGATCGGAATATTGAACTGGTTACCAAAGAGACGGTCGTGCTAGTAAAAATCGAAAAAAGCAAAATTACTCTTCACCTGCATCCGAAACAGGCATAAAAATTATTGGGACGAACACAGGTGCCCTGAAAATAATCGTGACTACGTTGGCTGTCCTCGCTAGGCTCGTAATCCTTGTTTCCTCCACCAGCGAAGATATCTGAAAGCGAGCATGGTCTATAGATTCATGTTTATGTCGTTCCCAGCGTCGATAACCGGAATGCTTGACAAAGTGTATAAGTACCTGTTTGCCATGGCGAAGAGAAGCGGGATCCACAAAGATTTAGTTTTACAATCCTCCGACAAACTTACCACGGACAGCTAGTTATAGTCAGCATCGTCGTTGAATTTGATCGGGGCGCAACCCCATGGTTTTCAGAAGTTAGAAGACGTCTGTTTGTTAACCAGAATTGGGATAGCTCTGGCTGATTCGAAAACATAAAATATATTCGCTGTCACAAATACTCTTTGCGTATATTCCTCAGCTGCGCGTGCCTCTTCGACGATTTTATAGCGAAATAAATGATTTATCGTCAATAAACGAATCAAAACTAACCTAACGAAGGTGAATATAAATAAAATGACGTAATTTATACCATCACTGTATTTCGTTTATGTACTTACCAATGAAACGTTCCGGCTCCGTTAGTCTTTGCTGATTCTTGATCACAATAACAACTTTCTGTGACAATTTTGGAATACTTTGGCGTACCACGCGTATTTATCACTGACAGCTGATTGTGTCCAGTGTCCGAACAGTATATCGAACGGTGATCTTGTACGTAGCATGGTCTCCTATACCAGCAACTGTTTTACCCGATCTACCATACTCACGCGTCACGCCATCTCGGGGGTTTCGCCCCAACAACTCCAAAACGTTAGAGGATCGCCAATCGTCAAAAAAGCTTGGTTCATCCGAGATTTCTCTATTTTAGCGTGAAACGAACATGTTCTGGGATGTACGTGTTCGAAACAGCAAAAAGCGTGTCGTGACGTTTTTTTTCCCTCAGTTTCGGTGTTCGCGCAGAGATATTCCGTTTAATAGCATTGTTTTGCTCATGTTTTTAGAAAACCTCGTAATTAGGTGAGGATCCACCTTAATCAGTACAAAAAAGTATTTGTTCAGAAAAATAGTAAAACAATTAAAACAGAAAAATACAAAAGAAATTACTTCATATGAAAAATACTATAATGAAAATAGGAAAGAAATTAACAGCAATTTTAAGTTTATGAGGCCTTCTCGACATCAGCACTACCGGCCTCCAGCTGAAGAGCTATGGAAGATAAAGAAATAATTAGGATGTAGATTCTAATTGATAGAATATTTTGATGCATTACGAAAAGAATTTGTTTCAATAACAACATCTAGAGAGCATTTACCTATAGTACAGTCATTTGGGG
Organism: Macrophya annulata; assembly: GCA_963924015.1. Classification (NCBI taxonomy): domain Eukaryota; kingdom Metazoa; phylum Arthropoda; class Insecta; order Hymenoptera; family Tenthredinidae; genus Macrophya; species Macrophya annulata. Next base: position 11,064,440 of record OZ001262.1, read on the forward strand.
CTCAAAAAGGGGGTTGCCTGGAAAGTTTTCCGGGAGTGTTGGAAATTGGTATATTTATAGATTTCGACTTGCTCTTTTCGAATTTTCACTTTGCGACCTCGTATCTTGACGCTCGCACCGCCATATTGAAAAAATGGCGACCAAAAACAGTTATATGATAATATCTCCTTTCCGACTCATTTTACGATGAAAATAGTTATGTGATAAATTAAACTAGAGAAAATTTCCTATAATTTATGTAGTAACCTTTTTTTTGTGAAATCAATAGTTGCGGCGTACGAGCGCCGCAAAGTCTTATCCAACACGCGCATTTCATATATTAACGAAAAATATTTCACTACGCGTTGAAAAACCGGCCAACTACGACTCACACGGTCTGTCGCAGGTATAAAGGGACGCTTCCCCCTGGCCTTGGGGCCCCTTCTACGGAACATCTGCTGACAAAGTCCTAATATTCTGCCTGAACCATCAGTACGAGCGGATCGTTCTACGGTGTCGCACGCATTTCCAGAGCCATGGCTTCTAAAGAAGTGAACTGTTTTATTTGTGAAACTCCATTGGAAGGAAGTGAGGTGATTGTTGTAAAGGAAAAAGGATTGGAAACATTTCGTAAGTCAAGTGCTAAAAGAAAGGACAATAAGGGCAAAGTTTTAGAGGGACTGAAATCGATAGTGGTTCATGATGCGTGTCGAAAACACTATACTAACGAAAAATTAATCTCTGCATCTTTGCGTAGAGGAAGTGATGCTGCACCTGTTCGTCCACGACTGCGATCTACTACAACATCAACATTCTCATTCAGAGATCGTTGTTTTTTGTGCGCTGATGAAATAACAGCAGAGTTTATCGCGAAACAAAAAAAGGCGCGCTTGTGCGATCGTAATCTTGTGTATTGGTCATCAGTCATCAATTTTGGCCATCAGTTCATGCAGACAAAACTGACACTCCTCAGAATTTTGCTCGAGATACGAATAAATATACTGCATTGCAGTATCGATCTCGTCTGCATACGGGCCTCTTTTTTTACTTTGTCTAGTCGGTGGTGCTTGGTACAATTTTTTCATGCACGAATTGTGGTACTGTGCATTGACTGCGACCAAATCGATGATTCCTTCGAGACGCTCAACAATCGCTCGACCCCAGTCATCATTACGAGCGCTAGCAATTTCCGAAATACTGTTTTTCATCGATACTTTACGCACGCTATACACAAGATTACGATCGCACAAGCGCGCCTTTTTTTGTTTCGCGATAAACTCTGCTGTTATTTTATCAGCGCACAAAAAACAACGATCTCTGAATGAGAATGTTGATGTTGTAGTAGATCGCAGTCGTGGACGAACAGGTGCAGCATCACTTCCTCTACGCAAAGATGCAGAGATTAATTTTTCGTTAGTATAGTGTTTTCGACACGCATCATGAACCACTATCGATTTCAATCCCTTTAAAACTTTGCCCTTATTGTCCGTTCTTTTAGCACTTGACTTACGAAATGTTTCCAATCCTTTTTCCTTTACAACAATCACCTCACTTCCTTCCAATGGAGTTTCACAAATAAAACAGTTCACTTCTTTAGAAGCCATGGCTCTGGAAATGCGTGCGACACCGTAGAACGATCCGCTCGTACTGATGGTTCAGGCAGAATATTAGGACTTTGTCAGCAGATGTTCCGTAGAAGGGGCCCCAAGGCCAGGGGGAAGCGTCCCTTTATACCTGCGACAGACCGTGTGAGTCGTAGTTGGCCGGTTTTTCAACGCGTAGTGAAATATTTTTCGTTAATATATGAAATGCGCGTGTTGGATAAGACTTTGCGGCGCTCGTACGCCGCAACTATTGATTTCACAAAAAAAAGGTTACTACATAAATTATAGGAAATTTTCTCTAGTTTAATTTATCACATAACTATTTTCATCGTAAAATGAGTCGGAAAGGAGATATTATCATATAACTGTTTTTGGTCGCCATTTTTTCAATATGGCGGTGCGAGCGACAAAGATACGAGGTCGCAAAGTGAAAATTCGAAAAGAGCAAGTCGAAATCTATAAATATACCAATTTTTAACACTCCTGGAAAACTTTCCAGGTAAAACTACCAAATGACTGTACTACTAGAGGTGTTGAGTCGGCGAGCCTCCCGAATTTGTAATACCCGTCCGCGTTATAATTGTGACGAACATGAATATAATTTGATCACAGCCTATCGATTATTATTCGTCATAATAGTAATAACATTTTGCGATGCAACGAACGTCACATGTGTTGTCCGTTGTAAGAATAACCGCCCGTTATCAACGATAACGAATAAGAATAATTTTGACCTATCTTTCAATAGATCGATTTTTGAATCCTCGCTGTCTAGTACTATACAGGTCTCAAATAAAGAGTTTAAGCTAAAGGCCCAATTTATCTTGTCAAGAGTTCATTAGGTTGATTGAAAAGTAAAATAAAAGGAAAATTTATCTGGTAAAAGTAGCTTATATTCTTGAACAATTGATTAATTATGAAATGAAAAGTTGAACATAAAAGCTATTATTGATACTATGTGTATCGACGCGGGCTCGTGAAGGCAACCTACTTCAAAAGAAATCTTTATATAGATGTTAAACGATAGTGCTCATCTCGATTCTCGCGTTGACACTTCAGTTAAAAATAATAAATCTAGTATCGCTTGATTTTAACTAAGATTTGATGATAATATATTTTACGACTCTATTTCAGATGACTCTTATAACTCTTGCTTACTCGCATCTCCTTGTTCTTATTGGTAACTCGTCAAGCGGGAGGTGACGCGAACTTGCGAAAAGTGTGGAGTTTCCCCCATAGTGTTTTATCACTCTTTTGGCAGGCTCTATGGGCTTTTTAAAATCAATTATCATAGCATGTACACATGAAAAAGTATAAGTTATAAAATTTTGCTAACAAATGATCATGGAATAGGAATCATAAAATATCCCAAGCTGTAGAGAATCTTAATTTGTGAAGTTATCTTAAGATGCGGTTTATTGCCTTCTTTTGATCTAATTAAATCAGCTTATGAGATGGGGTTAAATCTTGGGATTCCTCCCGGAGTAACTACGTTACTGATTTAACTATATGTTTCCTACTCTCATTTATTTATGCCTGAATGTTAATAAAGTTTATGTGTATAAATATTTGCTACTATTGGTATTTTTGTGGGAATACTGGATTTAACAAATTATAGAATTTAAATAAAAGTAAATCAATGGATTGGAAACGTCCGTTGACACTTAGGTTTGGTAGAAACCGACCGTAAGAGGCTGGGTGGTTACGCTGATGACCTGACTGAACGGGTCCTCACCTCTCAGATCTTCTAGCCAATTATTGGGCAGTCGTCACGAACTAATCTAAAAGAATTTTTCAATCACTGTTTTATAAATTGTTATGATGCGTGGGATTAAAGTTAACGTGAAAACTGATAGATTGAACTATAGTATTTAATCACTGATTTTAATTGTTAGAAGAATTGTTAATTAAATTGGATTTTTGAATAAAGTTCATAGCACAGAATTCAACCTACAAGTATAAGACTTGGCGTGAATAAAGAAAATTAAAATGTTTGTGTCCTTGCTACAGTAGCTAAATTAATAGATGATAGTTAATGACTCTATATGAAGTTAATGATTATATTAGGTTGACGGGTACTGAGTCCTTTGCACTACCACTTGACTTAAAGGAGGTTAATTTACGGTATGAAAATGATAAGAGTGTCAGAAAAACTTTTGTAACATGATTATGAACATAAGTAAAAAATTCTGACCAAACTTCAGGACGATAGACAATATAGTTTTCTTATAAATTAGAATCAAAGTTACGGTTCTTATACACATGCCCTTATATATGTATATATGGGGCTTTCCATGCGAAGTCACCGAGCCTCTGACTCCGACTATTTTTAATTTGGCCGATTTTTTTTCAATCTTCAGTACCGATTTGAAGTAGCACTCATGATTTATTTTAGATTCTTAACTCAATCCATTCTCGACCTACGAATTTTCAGAAAATCGTACCTTCCAAAAGTTCAAACGCATATAATTTTGGAGAAAGGTATGGTATCGATAAAAATAACTACATCGATCTTTTCGTCTTGGAACGTACTTTCAGAGAAAAATATCGATAGAATTATTCGATATCGATTTCGAGTCTTTTTACAATTTCAAAGTGAAAAATCTTCTTTTTCATCCTGTATGTTCCTTTTGATTTTTTTGAAAGAAATCTCGAAAAAACTATTGGAAATTTTACGAATTTTAAGCCCATTCCGATCGCGGTCATGTTTTTCCTTCGATTTTTTTTATTATTTTAAAGCCAAATAAAGATTTATTTCATCATACCCTCATCGATCGAAAAAAAAAACATGTCAAAATAACTATTACTTATGTTGGAGAGATTCGAAGTATGAAAACGAAAAAATGAAAGAATTATAAGGTATATTTTTAATCACAATATTATTCATTAATATACAGGATGAGGCATTTATAGTGACCAGGGCAATTTTCTCCTTAACGAAACAAGATATGAAAAAATGTTCTAGATAATAGTTTCTTGGTTTCACCGGGGACACAAGATAGTATTTTTGAATTTTTTGCAAAGTCGAAGTACCAAGGTCATTTACAGGTCAACTTCGGTTTTTTAAATGGAAACATATTTTTTTTTGTAGTTTCGTGTTTTGCATGAAAAAATAAGAAACTTTTGTTCAAAACATTTTTTGTTTTAATTTCATCAAAAATATACGTTATAATTTTGTCGTTTTTTCGGTTTCATACTTTGAATCTCGCCAACATTAGTAATAGTTATTTTGACTTTTTTTTTTTTGGGGGGGGGGGGGGGGGAATCGATGAGGGTACGATAAAACAAATCTTTATTTTGCATAAAAATAATTTTGAAAAAATCGAAAAAAATATGTCCACGACCGAAATAGGCTTAAAATTCGTAGAATATCCAACAGTTTTTTTGAGATTGTTTTCAAAAAAATCAAAAGGGACATACAAGATAAAAAAAAAAAACGATTTTTCACTTTGCAATTGTAAAAAGATTGGAAATCGGTATCGAATAATTCTGTAAATATTTTTTTCTGAAAGTACGTTTCAAGACGAGGAGATTAATGCATTTTTTTTTTTATCAATGCCATACTTTTTTCCAAAGTTATTTGCGTTTGAACATTCGGAAGGTAAGATTTTCTAAACATTCGTAGGTCGAGAATGGATTGAGTTGAAAATCTGGAATAAATCATGAGTGCTACTTCAAATGGGTACTAAAGATTGAAAAAAAATTGGCCAAATTAAAAATGGTCGGAGTCAGAGGCTCGATGACTTCGCATGGAAAGCCCCATATATTGCCCCAAACATCATTCTCTTGTCCACCGTTACCAATCCCAACGTTTATTATAAATAACAGTCTTGTTCTAGGCCTTGAACTGAACACACGTATTCGGAATACAACAAACCTTTACCCAAATATCTCCAAACTCCATTTATTGTCTACTTTTATTTATTCACTCAGAGAACCCCTTGATTAATTTATGGACCTCCTCCACCCCCGTTCCGTAACAATATTGTTACGGAATGGGGGGTGGAGAAAGTCCGTGAATTAATTACGGGTTCTCTGAGTGATTAAATATGAGTTAGTAGACAATGAAATGGAGGTTGAGAATATTTTGGTAGAGGTTTGATTGTATTGCGAATACGTGTGTTCGGTTTAGGGTCTCGAACAAGACTGTTATTTACAATAAACGTTGGGGTCGGTAACGATGGACAAGAGAATGATGTCTACATCTTTTATTTGAGATGACTACTAGAGCGGTTGTAATATATGTGAGGGGTGTATCACTTTCGTAACAGTATTATTGGATTCAAAACTTGAAGGATTAGGTTTGAAATCAAGCAAATCTGATCCATATATTTCCTTCATAAGAGATGAAAACATATTAATACTAGTCTTAGTGTATGTGGATGATATCCTGATAGCAGGAAATGATATAGACAGAATTAGTGAAATCAAAACTTGTATGCAAAAGAAATTTGACATAAAGGATCTGGGAGAAGCTAAATTTTGTCTAGATATAGAAATAGTAAGAAAAGAAGATGAAATAACCTTGATACAAAGAAAATATGTAAATGACGCCTTAGAGAGATTTGGGATGAGAAATTTAAAAGGTGTGGATACTCCGTCCAATGTAAGCGATAAGTTAGGTTTTTCAGAAAATACTCTTAATGAGAAACTACCTTACAGGGAATTAATCGGAACACTAATGTATCTATCTGTAGTCTCGAGGCCAGATATAATGAGAAGCGTAGTGTATCTAGCTCAATTTTCATCTGCTTTCGATAAAGCCCATTGGATTGCTGCTGAGAGAATTCTGAGATATCTCAAAGAGATAATAGATTTAGGGTCAACATTCAGAAAGGGGAATTTCAATTTGATCGGATATACAGATGCAGATTAGGGATCAGATACAACTGATAGAAAATCCTATAATGGTATACATTTGTATTATCTAATGCATCTATAGCGTGGAAATTTCAAAAACAGAAGACTGAAGAATATATCTCAAGGACTTCTTTAGAAAAATAGACATAGATATAGAAATTAAACTCTTTAATGATAACTCAAGTGCGAAACTGTTATCAGAAAACAGTATTTCATGCTACGTCGAAACATATAGATTCAAGATATCATTTTATCTGAGATACCATTAGAAATGAGAAGTTTGAGCCAAGCTATTTGCCAACAGAGAAAATGATTGCAGATGTCTTAACCAAACCACTAAATAGAATAAAACACTCATTGTGTTGCAAAGGATTAGGATTGCAAGAACTAAAACAAAAGAAAGACAGTACAGAAACTGTATGCATTGAAGGGGGAGTGTTGAGAAATATCATTAGCAGTCTATGCACACAGCTAACTCCGCCATACATACTACATGTGAGTCTACCGACGGGTGCGCACGCAGTCCTTATTAGGTTAACAAGATTGTAAGTCTTTTCCCTGTATACGTGACAGATGAGATGGTGTCTGAATAAAAGGAATTATATAATCTGATCTCATCTAATATGTTTGAACCAATTAAAGACCTAAACCTATAAAATAATGAACTATCCGGTGTAGTTTATCATTATTAATCTACGACCATTATACCGTGAGGTTATGAAGAAAGGAAACACAGGATGCAGGCAACCCAATAGTCAAATTTCCGAAGATTTCCGAAGACATTGTATTTGTCATTTCAACCACATGGTGGGGATTTTCGTCCCATGTTATTATTTGCGAATACAATGACTTCGGAAATCTTCGGGACTTTGCCTATTGAGTTGCCTGCATCCTGTGTTTCCTTTCCTCATAACCTCACGGTATATGTATAATCCATCAGAGTTCTTGTGTCTGTGTAATTAAAGCCTTTCAATTTAAAACCTTTTTCTTGGTGGGGCATTGAATCCTACTACGGACAATCGCAATTATGGCATCCCTCATTACAATTGATAATACAAGATTTAAAATTCAGGATGCAGGTGGTGCAGGGGATTGTCTGTTTAAGGCGATAGCTTTTGCAATCAATTAACGCAGTCATTATTCAGTGCGCCAAGAAATTGTGCAATATATTGTAAATAATTGGTCGCTATACTCATTTTATATGAACTATAGCTTAAATGTTACAAATAAATATCAGTAACGTTTTTGTATATGGGTAAATCTGGTGTTTACGGAACAGAAATGGAATGTCGCGCTGCATAAGAGCTGTACAAAATGAATTTAATTGTCGTTCGCGTTTTGCATAATGGTGATAATTACACCCACCGAAATATTGCTTGAGAAAGTGATCCAACCGTTCATTTGTTGTTTACTGGGATGCGACATGAGAATAACAGAGACGGTCACTTCCAACTGCTACTTCCAGTTATTGATAAAGATTCGAATTCCGTTGAGATTTCCGTTGAAAATCTATCAACAAAACCTGCAAATGATAGGGAGCTCACGGATATTGCGTCAGAAATATCGAATTTGGAGGAGTACTCAGTGACTCATTCCATCGAGACAGAAAATGATACTGATTGTGAGAAGGAATTAATCAGTAATTTCTCTTGCAACGAAGAAAATACTCATCACATTTCAGACGGAGAAAACTACGAACAGCGTGTCCAGACCTTCAGCTATATCCGTTGCCGTGAAAGTTGTTATCTGTAAGGTACGAAAGTTTTTTCAGGCAGAGAAAGATGGATCCAGTAATTTTAGTATAAATGAACTCGTCAAAAAAACTGCAGCATGTTTTCAAATTTCAGAAAGAAGTGTAGACCGAGTTACGTCTGAAGAAAAACGTGGTGAATTAAAAAAAACCACACCAAAAAAATGGCAGACCTGCAGTTGAGTTCGACGATTTTTTTACAGGGAATCATTAGGCGGAAGATACTTTACTTTTATATGCAAAGAACCTATACAACCGTCACGGAATTAAACGAAAAATTGAAACAAGATGTACCGGACCTGCCTGATTTTGAAAGCACCACTTTGAATAAACTCTTACATACTTTAAATTTTAAATTCAAAAAATTCCAAAAACGGTCGGTACTAATGGAGAGTCAGGTTGTTTCTGGTAAGAGATCCGAGTTCCTCCGATTAATTGAACATTATCGCGGTGACGAGTGGAAAATCTTCTATACAGATGACACCTGATGCGGCGCTAATCATTCTCGACAACATGGGTGGGTTGAGTGGATAAGTGTTAATGATCAATCTGACAATTTTGATCAGTATCGGGACTTCATACAAGATATTTCAGGCGTTCGTGGTGGTTTTATGACCCCATCAGGCAGTGGCAAGAGGATCATCATTTTACATATTGGACGTAATTAAGGATTTTTAGACGACTGCATGACATGTTTTATTGGAAAAACAGGAAGTACTGATTACCACGATGAGATGAATGCCCAACACTACGAAGAATGGTTTCGTCATGTGTTAGCCATGATACCAGAAAAGTCAGTAATCGTAGTAGATCAGGCTCCGTACCATACAATGCTCGACCCTGAATTCAGAAATTCAACGACCGCTTGACGAAAGCAGGAAATAATCGACTGGATGATACGAAGGAGGGTGCCAATCCCAGATCATGCTTAATCCTATAATTCTCTCACAAAAGTGAATCACGGTGTCGCCTATAGGTACCCTAAAAAGTATCTCAAGTATAGAGGAAAGGAGAGTGTGATGGAGAGGGCTGTCGAACCTCTGATAATTAATCTTGGAGAAGACTCTGAAACAAGCAGCGATTATCAATCAGATGTTGATAGTGACATTCAGTAATAACGGACTAACGCCTAAATTTCTATGATTTACAGGTGAATCAACTAAAATCGTCATACGATAATATTGGCAATATCGCTGACCGAAAAAAACGGCACTTTTCAGAGCCATCAAAATATTCTGCACAGAACGAATCAATAATATAGGTAATGCATTTCAAAAATGTTTAATAATAATTTTAGTACCAATCTGGAATTTAAATGTAAACTATGATTGTCTTCAATATGACTTCTTAGCTCCATAACTGAAAATCATTTATCAATTATGATGAAAGTCTTTCGTTTGGAACTCAGAAGATCGGCAATCGTAAGTAAAGACGATTTATATTTTACTTGTCACAATGAAAACAAAAATATACCTATATCTATATATCAATATTTATATTTCATCACAAAAAGTCAAAAAAATTCTAAAGTTATTATTCTTTTTTGTTAAATTGAAAAGTGCAATCAGAACAATTGTTGATATGAAGAGTTAACTCTCCAGTTAGCGCAATTTTTTAGTAAGTGGCTCTTTATTTTCTTTTTGGGGGAATCAGAGTTTGTTGACCCAGCTGTCGCAGCTGGTGTCGATGATGAAGCATTAAGATTTATAAAGCTCGTTAGACGATTGCAAATTTTTCGATTTTTCCATTTCTTAAGATTTCAATGTACCCTTCGGCAACTGTATTGGATCGCCATGCCAGCCCCCATGACGCTTGAGCGTATCCATGTCCGCCCAGCGCCGGATTAACAATACTAGGCGGACCAGGCGACCGCCCATAGATCCCCAACCAAGAGGGCCCCAGACCTGCTACCTCGAAACGTATTTGAACAAAAAATTGAAAAAATTTGCGTGTGTTTCTTTTCATAATAATTTATTTGTAATTAAGAAAAAATTATTGTGAAAAAAATCAAGAGTTTGGGGGTTCGAGTCTGCCCATCTTAGTGAAGAACCGCTCATATTCAACTTCAATTAGTTTATTACTCAGAGAAAAAAATCCAAACATTTTTAAGTTTCTGTAAATATACCAATTAACTCTATGAAAGGATACATAACACAGGGCAACGTGAAATATGTGTGCCTACGGGTCCCACCATTCTTTAATTTGGCGCTGTGTCCACCCCTCCTACAACGAGTGGAGTAGTCGAGGTGCGACGCCAAGCGTGGCCAGTATAACTATGAGGTTGATCTAATTTCAAAAATTCTGCAACTTTTTTTGGCATTCCACCAAATGTATTTATGTCAATAACTTGGCGTGAAAATTTTCCTTTTTGGAACTGAAGAAAAACATCTTTTTTTCCATTTTCCGCTTTGATCTCAAATCTTTGTATTTCTCATAGATCTTAAAATATTCGCCTTCAACGATGAATGATCGTGGTTTGTTAGTTTTCGTATTCGGAATTTTCGCGTACCATGTGGAGTTTTGTTTCCTCCTCACTTGCGCTGCAAACTCGCAGCAGTGTACGAGGATTCTCCTAATTACCAGCATCCGAGTAAATTTTGATTTTTTTGATTGGTTTTTTGAGCCACGTTCTCGAATATTTCACAGTCAACAACACGCGATACACTTCGTTGTAGGTTAGGCAGGGTGGCGGCAATGCGGGAAATCCTAGAAAACCTGGAATAGTCAGGGAAATTTTTGAATTTATAGGGAATACGCTTTTTTCATTCGATCGACCATCGCAGACGTAAATGATACATTATTCCGTACACCACATCGAAATTTTGCGGCCGATAAGAAATGTTCGTACTTTACCCGTTTGCCAATACTCCCACTCCCCCCCCCTCGCATATCACCGCATGGTCGAAGTTCTTGCAGTAGTACTTGCAGTGCGCGAAACGTATCCATGGTAACTATTATTATCCGCGAGGTTACCCAAATTTTCTCAAATAGCAGCGTGGTCTACGGTGCTACGCAATCGTCTTCTATGTTATTTCGAGTGTGTACGATTCTACTCGACTCTAATTGTATGTGTAGTGTCAGAAACAACATTGGCGCATACACATAAAGTAAGTATGCATGTGTTTTTTTTCTCAGACAGGGTAAAGGCCGGCTTACAATGAACGTTCAGGCCGTGTTCACGGTCACATTCGTTAACAAGAATAGAACCAGGAACCAGGTTCATACAATGTGAATTTCTTTCATTTCATCGCAAAGTTCGTCAGATCAATAAATGAAGCAGAATATTGTTATAAATAAATATGTTCATATGATTTTTGAATCGAAAATAGTCATATTAAAATTCCTATTAATTTAATGTGTGTTGTATCTGGGTTACCCGCATGGAAAAATATTTATTTCCAAATATATACGTGTAATAAGTTTTTCGTTATCCAATTGACCAATTTGGAGGTTAGAATGAAAACTAAATTGCGTTTCTCTATAAAAAGAAAAGATTTATTTACCTTATGCTGCAAAGCTAACTAGTTACTTTGATTCATACCTGTAAAAACAAAAAAAACAACATTTAATGCTTTTATTCCAGGTATGTTATTAAGGGTTAAATGATGATAAATCATTGTCTCTTTTTACTAATTTCGAACTTTCTGTTCTCTATTCTACTTTCTCAAAATCTACTACTCATCTCCCCAAGCCTGTGCTTCACTGCGCCATCGGTCGGTAACCACCGTCGGTAACACGGCAGATCTAAACTTTAAGAAAAGCGGCGACACACGTCTTTAAGTGTCGTGGTTTTCTTTACATACGTATAGAATATATAATTAAATACATGAAAAACTGCTGAGTTAGGTATTTGATTATACATGTACACTTGCCGAGGTTGATTCTGAGCTGGAAGTGAAAATCAGAAAAGTTACTGGGCTGATAGTTACTAGGCAAGTAGCTAGACAGTCTACTGCGAAACCAGCAGGAGCTGTCTGCTAGACCGAGTCTGACACCGAGTGACGTCATTCCGAGGTGATCTTTTCGAAACTAAAGGTAAGATTTCATGGGCAGCAAAAAGTAGCAGCAGCAGCAGCAATTCACTGAAAGTTACTAGCACTTCCGGCGCAAGTTTTTGCTGCTCGAAGGTCATTCGTCCGAACAGCAGAGCAGCAATGCAAGACAAGACAAGACAAGGATGCAACATATGACATTTTTTTTTGTCGGGTATACACGGATTCTTTTAACTTTCGGAGTCTCGAGAATGCTGCGTCTTTACATGCAAAATGAGGTTATGAGTTCGAGGTTCGTAAAATTAGCAAATGACGCGACAGTTACTGCAGTTACGGTCTATTTTATGAGCAGTGCTGCTACTGCGTCAAATCACTAGGTAGATGTTAGTAGCATCTAGTAAGTTACTAAACTGCTGCTGCTTTTTACTGCCCATGAAATCTTACCTTTAGCAGACAGCTCGTGATTGTCTAGCTACTTGCCTAGTAACTATCAGCCCAGTAACTCTTCTAATTCTCACTTCCGGCTCAGAATCAACCTCGGCAAGAGTACATTCTATACGTATACATTCGGCAATACATATTCTTTCTTTTCTATTCTTTTTTAAAGATGCTTTCCAATAATAAACAGACGCGGTTTCGAAATTACTGGCTGCAAGTTGCAGAAGTTTCGTCGTGGTGACGGCAGGATGAGCGTGATCCACACCGCGCACACTGCTCTTTGTGCCGGTCTAGTTTTAGCCTCAGTAATATGGGCATACGTGCTTTGAAATCGCACGAGAAGAGAAAAAAACATCAATACATTGTAAGCGTTTCTTTCTTTCTTTTTTCATCTACGCAGACAGTCAAGCAGAGACATCCGAGTGCATCTACGCTCCCACTACTCGGCAACGTCGGTAAGTCGCATGATTTTTGGTCTTCGGGCTTCCTTTCCTTGGTTTTCTATCTTCTCTATCGCGTGGCGTGGCGGTACCATTGTATGATCTTCGATTTATTTAGCTAAATTCAGTTAGGCTCATCCGCGATCGCAAAGGATCTCACTTACATTATTACAGATTTTTACCTTTTCCCGACTGCAAGGTAACATTACAGTTGTTACTGCGCGGTCATTAGAGACACATAAATATTAATAAGTAAAATCGCCCTTGCTTTATATCCTTTGTGAATTGCGATGAGCGTAGCGGCAGGAGGACATCCATCGTTCGATCGGCTGTTGCGATTGGTGTTTTTCCCTCCTTAAATTTGGTTGAAATTTATCTGGTCGAACGGTAGATCCTCCTGAGATTCAAAAGAATTGCAATGTTTCTTCATTTACAAAATTCTAAGAACCCCCCAACATTAGAATGACCATTAGAGTCTAGCTGTCATTGTACATTCATTGAATATCAAAATAGTTGAATACTGTCCAAAATATTTTTTCCCTAGCCTGCTCGTAAAAGAGTTATTGTAATATAAAATTGCTACGCTTATTATAGTTTACAAAGTCAAAAAACTCCCGAACATAAGAATGAACGGTCGAGTGTCAATTCGTCATTATAATTGTTAATGAAATATTGAAATGATCTGACAAATTCTCTCTCTATTCAGTCCGCTTAGAAAAAAGTCAGACAAATTGCCCAGGATGTACATAACTAACCCGTTCTTTCCCTACAGCGTATGGAAAGGTAAGTTTCCAACCACGGTGTATGAACTGTCCAGAATGTTTGTGTTGGAGAAAATCTGATATCGTCATTAGTTTTCCGTACAGGTGAAGCGGGAAAGTAGGGCACCGCGGGGCAGGGTGTTATGTTTGTGTGTGTGTATGTGCCTTAGTGTTCAATTTAAAACTCCGCTGGGTGGGTTTTGGGAAACAGGCGAGGGTAGGAAGGGCCGCGATTGTAATGACCTGTATAATCTTATGTTCCACAGCTAATTCAAGCGATCACAAAAAAAAAAAAAAGATAGAATCCTCTTTGATATCATTTTATAAAAATATTCCTCATTTATTAAACTTCCAACTGTTACCAGTTTTCTATTCTATTAATGATATTTGTAACATCTTTAGAATCAAACAATTGTTACTAGAAATCACTCCTAATCCCTCTATAAATAATAAACTCTGATCGCTTGAATTATGGGTAAAACGCATCCCAAATCTCCGCGTTTACGTGGGGCGCGGAGATCCAGGGGATGCTGAGCCTGAAGACACCACGTTGAAGAGGACGCCGACCGTCACGCCACCAATTTTTTCTAAGCTTACTCTGTCCTCTTTTCACTTCCAAAACTTGGCAGCTATCTGCGAATTAATTCTTTGTCAAATATAGGGCTCCAGACAGCTGCTTTCACACTGAATCGCAGATAACGCCAAGGCCTCCTTTCTTTGTATGCCTTTCGTTTTATTGCATGTCTTATTCTATCGAATGTAACATTTCAATTCGTGTCTAATTGTTTATTTTACATTTTTCAGACTCTTTTTTCTTTTCTCTTTCGCAGGTACATTAATGAATTGTTTCCTTTCAGGGTACTATTTAAGCTATTTTAAGATATTAATACCAATCAATGATCGGTATTAACAATTAGGGACGAATTAATCACTTTTCTGTTACAGTTACGCCAAATGAGGAAAGATGTAGAGTTACGATGTAATAGTCTTAAATGTAAAACGAGTATAATAATTTTAAATGGAAAATGATTGACGATGCTGGTGAAATGATGATCTGTACCAATCAGTTGACCGGAGTCGCAGATTGACGGGATAAAAAGTAAATATGTCATTTGAATTACATGATTTCTAATCATATCAGTGGCTAAATTCAATTACTATTTATATTTTCTTTTATCTAATATATATCATTTAGTTAAAATTCGACAAATCCAATTCTCATCTGATTGGAGACGATGCAGCGTTGTAGAATAGTCGAGTTTAATTTTGAAATTTTATCTATTTACTCGTTTATTCACAAAAATTGTACAGTGTGCAGTGTGTGGACCTGACTATCCGCTTTTGGAATTCAGAAAAAAATGAAATTAGCCCGAGATATTCGTCATCAGCCTTTCTGCAAAAGACAACTGCATCAGATTTATTAATAGCTTTTACCAATGCGATTGCTATGCTAGGGCTGTCTGTATCTAAGGTAATTCAAGTTTCGATTCATGGGCCAAACGTCAATTTTAAATTTTTCAAAACGCTCTAGAATGACGTACAAAAAGGAAAAAATGACGCACTTATTCTTGATGTGGGGAGTTCCGGCTTGCATCCCATGCATTGTGCATTTGAAACAGGGATTAGGATTACTGGATAGAAAATCATCGAGTTCTTGAGGGCCATCTATAACCTGTTCGAAATTGTCCCAACGCTTCGTGAGACATACACTATACTCACTGTACCGATGAGCATTTAATAAGTCTGGCTAATTGCCCCGAAATAATTCATTGTGGTTGAGCGTTATAAGATTTCAAATTAAAGTGCAAATTTGTACATTGAATTATGTAGTTATTGTATACCAGATTCTCAAACCTTATCATCCTAGGTATAAAATCATCTTATTTTGTGTCTGTTGACATATTGTCTCTCGTCTTCTATCAATCGTAGCGTTCGTTTGATGAATTCAAAAATCTCCTTTTACTCGAAAATGTTGAAAACATTGTCAGTCCCAATAATTTCACTGGCAGCACTGGCAATTCCGAGGCAATTAGCCAAACTCATTGAATGCCCATCGGTACAGTATATTGTGCAAATTGGAAGAACGAAGGCCCAAACAGTAGAGTTATATAGCAGGTAATTCATATTTTGATACCATAAAACACCCCCAAAAGTAGGCACAAGGTCTTTGATCCGGAGGTGCGACCGACTCCTGATAAGTAATATTCATTTGGTTAGAGAAAGAAAAGAGTAGGGAGAGGTTGGAGATTAAATAAAAATTTCAACGTTATCTGCAAAGCAATTCCCAACCTTATAGATATCGATCTAATAGAAAGAAACCTCTAACTTCGTTATCGACAAGGTATTCAAGAACCCCGATAAGTGGCGATGTAGTAAAATTAAATCTTCGTTCGATAATAATTTTTTTTTTTTGTCAAAAGAAGTAATAGTTCTATTTTATCGACTAAACATCTATAACTCGACAAAATTTATCATAAACAGAATCAGCTGACAGTTCTCCGTCGATGATTAAAACTGGTGCTGGTTGAGATTGATAGCCAACTGATATTTATTTTTTTCATCTTTTTTCGCTGACCTTCTAACGCCATGAATATTTTTGCAATGCGTCTTGGCGTGTGTCACTTAAATCCTTGAAAACTTTTATTTCGAATACATTTCACAAATATATATAAACTTTGGTGTTTACCTTCATAATATTATTCTGCTCCTCCAAAAGCTCAATTACTCGACCGTCTGGCTTGTTGCGTGTGGTATTTGTAGCCGAAGTCGGCCGACTAGATGGTCCGGCATCTCCACCAGTGTCACGCCCGGATGTAACATAAGAACGTTTGAAGACGCTTTTGGAACGAACTGGAAATAATAACGCATACTATTATTCATGCGAGGTACATTCATGAGTACCTATTATATATGATATGAGTTGCATGTATTTATATGACTTTGCATAGGTTTAGTAATAATGCATGTAGAAATGCATTGATTTTTTATTTAAAATTAATATTAAAAAAACTTGAATGAATTCAAATAATTCATGGTTACCGTTACTACGTTAATTTCCTCAAAGACTTCTGTATCAATCTGAAAAAAAATATGTGAGTATTCGGAATTTGACGTATATGATTATTTAATTATTGTATATTTTTTTGGTTTGAAAATATAATGAATCGATGATAAAACTGGCATCGATGAATATAATATAACTTTATTTTTACAGTACTAGCATGTATCGTGTGTATACATATATACGTTACAAGCCGATTGATTTAATGTGTACATTAATCATCAACGATAAGATTTTGATGAAAGGAATTTTAAAACAGAGGACTATGATACTGAATTGCATATAATACTTCGTAAGGATTTTCAAAATACTAATAACATGATAATTGACTTCATAAATTTTTAGTTTCGTTCTGTGATTTCCAATTTTATAATATTGTTACGAAAGTGATACACCCCTCACATATATTACAACCGCTCTAGTAGTCATCTTAAATAAAAGATGTAAACATCATTCTCTTGTCCACCGTTACCAACCCTAACGTTTATTGTAAATAACAGTCTTGTTCTAGACTATGGAGTCTAGATGTGAGGAGACCGAACTAAGTCATCCCCTCCCCTGATAAAACGTGTTGGTTTTTGGCGTCGTATAACATATAGCTATCATAGCCTATTAAACGACGCGCCTCTAGTGGCACTAAGCTAAGCTCAAGTCGTTATGGAAACCGCGTCATTTAACTGTTATTTGCATCGTCGTATAGTTATTTGCAAATCTACTGCTATGGAATCTACGCGACATCAACAGCAAATTTTCAACTAACGGTCAAATGGCGCGGTTTCCATGATGACCTGAGCTTTGCTCAGTGGCACTAGAGGCGCTTCGTATGATAGGGTATGATAGCTATATGTTGGCTGGCGACAGAACTTGACATGCTTCTGTGTTACAGAGATCGGTCTCCTTACATCTAAACTCCATATTCTAGACCTTAAACTGAACACACGTATTCTGAATACAACAAACCTTTACCCAAATATCTCCAAACTCCATTTATTGTCTACTTACTCTGATTTATTCTCCTAGAGAACCCCTTGATTAATTTACGGACCTCTTCCAACCCCTGTTCCGTAACAATATCATAGATATTATCATTATACTATTCATTTTCGGTGAAATGTATTTCTAATTAGGTTTCGCATGAAAACAAGGATTAGTTCATTAAAAATACGTACAACTGAGTCGGGTAATGAGTCGGCTACACCAGGCAATCCCTCGACACCAGCCTCGCCGATGATGGCTATCACCTTCTTATCACTATCATTTAAATGTTTAATGTCGCCTTTAGTCACCATATTTCGCGTACGGTTATCTTCAACTCTGATTTCTGCTACTGTTCTTCTGGTTTTCGATCTTATATCCGTCACACCTATATTTAATGTTAATTTTTTTTATCATTATTCAATTAAGTAAACGAAGGAAATATTTGAACGATGATCAATATGATGATTTTTAAACCTGTTCAACACATACGTAGTATTATTTCATGTTTAATAATAGAATTTATAAATTTCATTCACTTATGCACTTTTTTCCACTGATCAATCGTTTTTTCTAGCCCTTTCAAATTCAGATCATACGCAAGCATCGCTCACGTCTTGCCCACGAATCTTCCGGCCGCAAAATTCGGATTGGTACACATGAAATCAATTAAATCCTCTCGCTGGACGGTGTTTATCTTCGATCCTCTTTGCCTAGATAGTGTACAGTAGATATGCATCAATTTAATATATTCATGTAGGTGTCTAGATTATTAAATAACGATATCGCACGCTGAGCAATGCCGTTATTATGTACCTTTATGTAGTGTTAATGATTAATTTATAATACAACTTACTTCATCACCATGATCAAAATACCATATATATTTATTTAGGTTGAACTCTTCCGTAATTATCTATAGCCGTAAAGAGACGCGTTAAACAATTTCAAAACAAATTCAACCTAGATCAGTACCAAACGCTAACACGTACAGCGCTGCGTTTATATAGCGATCGTAACAAATAAATCACCGGCGGAGCCCGGCGAGATGATGTTTTATTAGCAGCGCACGTGTGTAGTCCATCGTAATTGGCCATGTAAACTCGTACAATTGATTAAAAAATCGTCGCTATTTCGGATTAATATGACAAATCAATTTCCATATCGATATGAATATTCATTGCATTTGCAATCGCTCCATGAATATTTCAATACACCGTTGTGAAGTAAACTATTCAAATTGTTGATTTTTATTTGGAATAGAAATTATGTAAAATCTATGTTTCATTTATTATTCTAAAACTAAAATAATACAACAAGTAAATATACTTACAGTTCTTTAGACGATAATTTATGATCAATAGTGTCTGCGTATGATGTTTTCGTGCACTCTTCGTGCCTCCACCAACCGCTCGCGCGGCTGAAGTGGCACTCCAATATTTTGTGCAAATTCCGGCGGTGGTACTTCGGGATCGACGATTTCTTCATGGATAATTGCATTATGTATGCACATGTTATGCAGGATTGCACATGCGGTAATCATTTTGCCAGCTATGATCGGCTCATACATCAGTATTCGTTGTTATTTCTATAGAAATTACGCAACTACAGCATTACGGTGTATATATAATGAATCAATTCGATTTAACCGATAAAACCTATACATAGCCCACCTGCGATAAGCAGCGCCAAACCATTTTCAGTCTGCCGAAGCAGCGTTCAATAATGCATCTTGATTTGCAATGTGCACGCGATTCGGGTGTAGTAATCTCTGCATTTACGACGGGCGTCATAAGCCATGGCTCCAGCGGGTGTCCTGAACCGCCTTTAAACGAAATTCAAATTTATAATAACGTTTGCGTACGTTTTAATATATTGATATTTAAATCAAGTTTACCTAATAGCCATGTATCACGTTCTCCGTCGTCGTGATGCATTTGCATTGAAGTCGTAACGGGAGACTGGAGTCATATTGCTGCATCATGTTGAGACTCCGGGAACCTTGCGTTCACATTTAAAATACGTATGTTTGGGTCGCATACCTTTGAATAATAATCATTCATTCATTGTAAAAAGAATTACGTTTTAAGTTGAAAGTTCATTGAAATCAATTACACTTATCCAAACTAACCATCTGCACATTTAACGAGTGATACCCATGATGGTTCACAAAAGATTCTTCATGTTCTTTGGGTGCTATTATCGCAACGTGTGAACAGTCGATTACACCGATCGCTCCCGGAAAGGGTTGCGGGTCATTTCTGAAAGCTAGTTTAGCCGCGATTCTTTTGTGAATTGTCGACGGAAATTTTATCCATTCTCGTAGCAGGTGCAGGGTTGTCATTGCCTTAGTGACATCATTATTGCAACGGCTGACCGCGGTTTGGCTAATGGCGACCATATAATCCTGACCCACCGATCTTTGATAGGATCCGACTGCGTAAAAACGCACCGCACATAAAACCTGTGACATTTATTATTTGAATCCCACACATTTTCACAAGTGTATCAAAATTTTCGAATGTCATGGATAAATGTACATCAAATAATACTATTGGTTTAATAAAATATTTATTCCGAATACGCAATGCGCAACACCCTTACTTTGCATTCCACGGAAAGCCCGGTTCATCTTTGGCGCTCCATAAACGGTCGCAAATAGTTTGTTAAATACATCGCCATTGCCTTCGATGTACGGAACAGGTTTCTGAAGTAAACTTCGTTTAATTCAGAAGGGTCCTGTTCGTCCCGTAGACGACGACGGTTAACTCTTAATTCAGCGATAGCAGCTGCTTGATCATCGTCGTCATGGATGATGTTCACAAGATATGCAGCAGCCATCTTCAGTATGATAAATATATATTTAGACTAATGTATGGTTTTTCACATAACTGTTAACAATTAATTATGGGTTGGTAAAATTATTCATAGAAATTAATCAAACTCACCACGGCGGTATTGAAACTGCAATTTTTGAATGAAAAGTGAAGATATATGGCAAAAACAATAAATAATAAATAATAAAAAAGTCTATTTTGAATAAATACGCAGAAAAGTGCAATATATTGTTATATGTACAGTGAATAGGTAAAATTAAACAAGTAACGCAATAATCAAACACAAATTTAATAACGATTGAGTGAATAGTTAATAAAAAAAAAGACTAGCCTAAAGAAACTCAGCAACAAATTCGATGTACATATAATATTTACAGTGAATAGGTATGTATGTATAATTGAACGCGTAACGTAACAATAAAATAGAAAACAAACAACGAATGATTAAAAAGTTAATTTACGGATGAAATTTATCAAGCTTAATAAAAATAGATAACACTTCACGTCGTATATGTAGAAACTGATGAGGAATTGGATGTTTATAGGTTCGTTGCACTTTGACCCAAAATTCTTGTAAAAGCAATACGCAAATGCATCATGATGACGGTGAAAGAAACACATGGCTACTATGTGAACTTGATTGAAATATTAATAGTATAGTGAAATATAAACAGTTGAAATATCAATGGTAATAGTTAAACTTAGGCAAACATAATTGTGACTAATTATACACCGTAATGCTGTAATTGCGTAATTTCTTCAAAAATAGCAACGTATACTGATGTACGCGCTGATCATAGCTGGGAAAATTATTAAAGCATGCGCAATACTACATAATATGTGCATACATACTGCGCTTATCCACGACGAAATCGTTGATCCTGAAGTATCGCCACCGGCTTTTGCAGAGAACATCGGAGTACAACTTCCGCCGCGCGAGCGCTTGGCAGAAGCACGCAGAGTACGAGATGACCTCATCAGAAGAAATTATCATTAAATATATATTAAATAATTGAGCGAATTTTTCTTATGAATTATTGAAAGACAATCAATAAGATTGTGCCATATTATTTATGTACAATTTCAATTTTTGTACGCGACTGCATTTGTCCACTCTATTTATAGATCCCGTTAACCATAATTTGAACGCTAGCTTAGAGCGTTAATCATTTGAAGCTAAATTTTCACATCTTAACACATCAATTAAATTTTGCGTCTTTAACAACGATTACTGAAACTGTTAAATCCACAAGCCCTCGTATTGACCTCGTAAGCGGCTATAGGTATATAAAAGTATGAAATTCAAAAGCATTGTCATTTTATAGGTGGATAAGATGCTTGAAAAATTGTCACATTTCGTTTAATCTTAACGACTGCTTCAACGATTAATGATTATAGACTTTTGATCTGCGATTAGCGATTGATCATAATTATATATTAATCATACACTCCATAATACTTCCGTTAGTTGCATTGATTTTAGTGTTGCAATTCATATTATATGCAATTCAGTAGAAAAGTCCCCAGTTTTAAAAATCGTTTCATCTAAATCTTATCATTGCTAATTAATATACACATTAAATCAATCGGCTTTTAATGTATATGTATCGTAACGTTACGCGAGTTGTCAGGATCGTAGATCGTGTAACAACCTCGCGACTGGTGAGTTCTTTGTCCTTTAGGACGGTTTGTAGGAACTCTTCTTTAGGAAAAATTGCAAAACCTTGTATTGTCCCTGTTTCATGGACTCGGTCGGGAATTATACCTCCGACGTTGCCACCTCCTAAGCTACGGACTCGGGTAGGTATTATACCTCTACTGTCGCTGTATCAGACTCAGGGTTCGATTTACCGCAACAGACACGGATGGGAATTAAACCTTCACCAGTGCTGTCTATAAGTGAATCGTCGCCGTTGCTGTATCTACGCTGACTAGGTTTCTCAATAATGCTGAAATTTTAGATAAGATTAATTAAGGTAAGGATGAGCGAAGACACGATCCGTTTGTCTCAATTGATAAATAAATTTTTATTGAATAAATGATCCCATGTTTGACTTATGAGTTGCAACTCGAAATACAAAAATAAATGAAACAATATTATTTCTTGGTTTTGAGTTTGACTATGCAATGTTAAGTTTGGTTGTGAGTACGTGTGTTCACTCTGTCAACTGTTTGTTTTGATGCGCGTCAGATTCTTTGATCTGCGTGACTTTTATATTTTGATTTGAATCTTCTATTCTTACTAAATTAGAGTTGCGTAAGAACGTAATATGACTTATTAAATAGCAAAAATTAAAGTAGACTAAAAAATTGAATACCTAAATTATGAGCGTTGCACAATTTGGCAAGAATTGAGATTTAGTTTAGAACACTGCTTCAGCTATTCTAAAGTTAATCAGAACGAATGAAAATAAGAACACAGCTTTGGATATTCTTACGAAATGAGAGTATAGGTGTGAGTCAAACACTTGCTTGTGTTTAATAAGAAGTGAGGCTATTGAGCGCTTTGCTTCGAATAGCTGCCGAGAGCAGCGACTATGCGCCTTAAATACCCTTTCTTAGCGGCTACTCTCGCTTGTCGAAATGTCAATCAGGATTATAGGTGTCTTCTGATTGGCTAATGATGGTCGTACGATACCTCTCCGTGTTGTGGTATCGGAAACGTTACAGTATATGTATTGTAACTTTTTACGAGGATTTAATATTTAATCGAGAGATTATGATATGAAATCCTCAAGTTAGCATGAATTCGTATCCGAAATTTATATTTATCGGAGCACCGCGTAATTACATTAATAAATACAAAATAAATATAATTCAAAAAATCCTGATCGTGGATCCGGACTTTCGTCAAGATCACCTCCCTGTTTTCACAGACCCGGAGTTTTACCTAAACAAAGCTGGCGTTTCCAGACTCGGTTTATTGACAAACTTAAGGCTGCCTCCCTTCAGAGCCGGGCGTTTAAACCAAACCTGACACACTCGGACTATAGGTGTGGATGAATGTCAGACGGGGATCGTAAGATCACCGCCGCCCCTTACACCGTAGCCAAAGCTGTCATCAGCTAGCTAGTTGTTATTGCTGTTTAAAGTGAAGAGTGAAGGCTGTAATAAGACTGTACTGATTCAACTCTGTTATGATTCTGAATAGATACAATTAGACGAAAAATAAATCAAATAATAAGAATATGGTTGCAACCTGTTCACAAAAAGTAATACAAAGAATAATGTTTTGGTGACTCGATATAATCAAAAGAAATAAAAGTAAAAATAAAAATAAGAGTGGAGTGAGTTTAAAGATCTTTTGAATTTATGTGATCTATTTTTAGCTTGTTTGGTTTGATTTTAAATAGCGAGTTTAAATTTAGAATTGAATAGAATAGCAGGTGAATAATAGAATAGAATAGCAAGAATTGAATATTAAGAATAGAATATCAAGAATAGAATTAATGATTCTATAAATTATTTTAATTAATAATGTAATTTATTGCGCCTTTAGACTTTGCTAGAGCGTCTTTTGAGTTGAGTATGATTTTGGTTTTATAACGAATTTAATTGAACATAAAAATTGAATCTGTCGCGTTGACTAGATAATTTAAATGCGAAGCTAATTGTAAGTAATCTGCTGCTTTAGCTAGATTCTTAATAAATCAAAGAGAAAATCGAATAGGTCACTGGCTGCTATGCACAGTGTCTGAGATTTTGTAGGAGTTTGTGAGTCAGTTGGGACGCTTTGCCAACAACTACTAGCGATTGTGTTGGCGCGCTGCGTTTTATATGGTTCGTGACGTCACGCGGCCTCGCGTGATGTGCGCGTCTGATGTGCTGTGTGTTCCGATTGGCCAGACGGCCAAACACGTTACAGTATACCGTGAGGTTACGGTCGCGGGAAACCACCTAGGGTTAGGCAACCCAACAGTCAATTTCCGAAGATTGCCGAAGGTGTAGAGTATTTGTCATTAATGGAAGGGGACGCGAAATTTTCTATTAGCAGACGACTTAACTGTCAGGTTGTTAGGTTAAAAATAATTGTCAGAGGGAAATTGAAGAATTTGATCAGAATAAGGTTAATAAACAAAATTCATCAATAATACTTTGTAAAAGAGTTGCAACAGTCAATGAATGAATTACGGCTGGATTCACCAACAACGAATAGCTTTCATTCGTAAAATAACTTTAATCGTCGAATAAAAGTCGAAAATTTAATAAATAGAATTTTATCTACAAATTAAAGTTATTCGTCGTTGTGAAAACCGGCCATAATTCATTAATTAACTGCTGCAACTTTGCTACAAATTATTATTGATGAATCCTGCATACCAACTTTATTCCGATCAGCTTCTTCAATTTCATTCTGACAATTATTTTTAACCTAACAACCGAACAGTTTAGTCGTCGATCTAGCCATCTAGCGGACTTCTCATCGTACTTCACACACATGGACACAACATATCCATACATACACGTTCATGACTATGTGTCCATGTGTATAGTACGTCGAGAAACCTGCTAGATGGCTAGATCAACTTTTATTTCCTCTTAAGGGCAATCCCTAGTCGCCCACCTCCTTTTTGTCGAAAAAGGGACGGAGTTGACACATGTCGATTATTATTCGAACCCAGGCGTCGAAAACGCAAAAACAAAATGCATAGCGTTAATTCTATTTCAATTCCGAACATATACGTACAAAAACATATTCGTTTCATGCGGAAATAGAGCTTTCAGATCGCATTTAGATTTGTCAAGTGTGAATTTCCTCGGCGCCCATTATTATGCAGCTGTCCGCCGAGCTTCGCTGGCCCGACAGGTAGGTGGCGCCACGAGTATATCGCTCCGACGCAAGGATAGTACGCTAAAGTATATAAAGAATTGTGAAATTCGCCACCTACCTCCCGGGCCAGCTAAGCTCGGTGGACAGCTGCATAATAATGGCCGCCAAGGAAATTCACACTTGACAAATCTAAATGCGATCTGAAAGCTCTATTTTCGCATGAAACGAATATATTTTCGTACGTATATGTTCGGAATTGAAATAGAATTAACGCTATGCATTTTGTTTTTGCGTTTTCGACGCCTGGGTTCGAATAATAATCGACATGTGTCAACTCCGTCCCTTTTTCGACAAAAAGGAGGTGGGCGACTAGGGATTGCCCCTAAAGACAATGATCAACGACACAATCGTAGGAATATTAGATAACGGGGTAACAATTCATCATCCCTGTCGATACCTGTTTGAAAAATAATGAAGAAATAAATAAATAAACATTCACAGTATTAAGTTGAACCAGCTATTGTGATAACACCATTTAATTATGTGTATATTTATCAGCAGGCAATAGCAGGCAATGGTAGCAGGCTCAAGGAGCTGCTTGAGGATGGTCGGTATAAAACGGCGCAAGCTGCCATTGCTGGAGGCCAAACAGCAGGATTAGGAATACATTTCCGTTTCACGGATGAAAATTGAATATTATATAATCAGTTCAAATAAATAACGTTTAAAAACATTGAAATGCATTGGTGTAATGAATAAATCATTCTGACGTTTCAATGATCATCCATATAGGTATACAGTCCGACCTCTCAATAGTGCACCTCTCAATAGTTCCTCTTCCCCAGTTTGACGAGCGAACTGCTTCCCCCACTCCGCGGCAGATTAGTCCGACGTTCAAATTTCATATCTTTACCTCTCAATAGTTCCATCAGCTCAAACTGCTTTTAACGTGTATTCCGGCGTACAAACTCGGATTGTTTCAGCGATTCTCATCGAGGTGGATATATTAATTTAAATAATTCAACTTCATTACATATGCATGTTGATATATTAAATTAAACAATACAACCATTTCATAGATTATAACATTGCAAAAGGTCTCTATAAATGAGTTCGAACGATGAAGATACGAAGTTGATATGTAGCTCGTAAAAAACGAGCGAAAAAAATAACTCCACGCTATGTCAACAACTAGCTTTTTGAAAGCGTTAGCATTCGGAACTATTGAGAGGTGAAAAACAAAATCTCGCCGGCGCAAGCGATGGTAGGAAGTGGGGGAACGCAGATTCGTGGAAAAACTCTTCCCCTTATATCCTGATGCGGAACTATAGAGAGGTTGGACTGTATAATGAATGCGAAACCCTGTATTGGTTGAATTGTAAAAAAATGACATTCCATTTTTTGAAATAACTGTAAAAATGATAATAATTTCTTTGATAGAAAGACACATCATTGATTTTGGCGTGGTATGCATACTTTAAGTTGTAACTTGCCGTAAACGGCGACGGTTGCCGCATGATCGTATCCTATGAAAATTTTTAAATAGATAACGGTCAGTTATGTACTATTTAGCGTTATTTGCATTTTTTTACTATACAATCATTGTAGCAACCAATCGACGAATTCCGCAATATGTTGTTAATACCATACCAAATACTTCGTACAAATTTAATTAAAATCAATCGTGATTTTCATGACTAAAAAAATTAGATTTACTTAATTTTTTCGATTAAAAAGTTTTGCAATGTAAAGGCTAGCGCTATAATTCGTTTGGAATTTAGCAAGAAGATTAACAAACATCAATACACATCGATATTGTGTGCTGAAAATAGTTTCGAAAATACATTTGTTTGGGGTAGATATACATACATATATGCATCTTACCTAATATCACCCATGAATGCGATAAACGTTTTTGAATGAAAAATTCCGACAATTAAAGATGACATAAATGATCACATACTTTGTCACCCATTGGCCAACTTAACTGATGGCTGTCTTTAAGTGACAAACCGAATTTGATAGTATAACAAAATATGAAAATACGATGAAATCGTGCATCATATAAATGAGAATATGCATATACTTACATCGACAGGCACCTATTGGAACATAAGCGCGGTATCCAAGCAAATACAGTTCGAATGATAGACAAACGTGATTTGGAAACGTAAAATGTACTTACCTCGACGATCACCTATAGAATACTCCCTACGTGAACGATAAAAGTAGTTTATAAAAAGGTAAGATTGATTCTTAAACTATGATAAACGCATACCGTAAAAAGCATTCATGGCATACGATACGTGATACATGAGCATACGATAAATGATAAGCAACGATTTATGATATAATTTAACAAGCCGAACAATTTTAATCAATTAAGATATTTGGATATTCGAAGAAATGCTATATTCCTGTGAAATTTCATGAAATTCAAAGTTGAATCCCGTGCAATGCTGCAGTTCGAAGAATGTAAGAAAGCTACGGCTAGATTCAGAATGCTCCTCATAACGTCGTACTGTGGATGGCGTTATAATTTAACGAATTTTAGTCTGATACGCGTTAAATTACTTTGAA
The DNA here is from genome assembly GCA_963924015.1 of Macrophya annulata. Taxonomy (NCBI): domain Eukaryota; kingdom Metazoa; phylum Arthropoda; class Insecta; order Hymenoptera; family Tenthredinidae; genus Macrophya; species Macrophya annulata. The sequence continues at coordinate 11,092,488 of OZ001262.1, forward strand.
TATGTGCCTCTTTCACAAAGTTGGCGCTACGGAGCAAATCTAGATTCGCAATTTTTAACAAAACAGCGGTTATACTAGCGGGGCTGCGCGGGTATTAGCGGGGGAATGCAGGGCCGAATTATGGACATCGGGGGGCCTTGGACATTTAGGTTCAGGGGGCCCTAAATTTTGTTGGACTATGAAATAACAGAAGTTTGATAATATTTATGATAAATATTTATTTTTTTTTACTATTTTTCTTCCTATTTTAAAGAGCTACACGCCTCAGTTTCATTGGTACAAAATCATCAAGTACTTCAGAAAAATCAATCGATTTCAGGAGATCATCTTCAATGCACATAACACTGTATTCATTCAATTTTTTCTGACTGAGACTGTTACGTTTATCATTTTTTATGAAGTCTAAATATGAAAATGAACGCTCACCGCTACAGTTAGTTGGCATGATAGTTAAATAAATTCGTATAGCTATATCTACATTTGGAAAAACTTTTAGTAAATTCTCTTTGTACATCAAATCATACATACTTTTGATATCCCTTTGGAGTTTTCCACGTTCCTTTTGTTCTAAATAGTGTTTGAAATGAACAAATTCAGAAGCCATTGTTGCCTTTTCAAAATCATCGGGATAGAAATTGCATAATTTTTCAGTATTTAGAATTATGTCTTCATCTGATGTTTCAAGAATATTTCTAATGACTCCAAATCTTTCAAAAACCTTTTTGTATTCTTTACTTCTTTTGAGTAATTCTACTGAAAGTTTATCGATGATAGGCAAAAAAGTTTCTACTCTGAATTTGTCCCTTCCTTTCAAGATAGTGTTCTCCGATGAGGAACTATCAAAGAAAGTAATTCTAGTACTAACTGTTTTAGTGCGACTTTTAGTTTCTTTGTATTGATGATTTGTAATCAGTTTCTTAGCTTCATCTTCATAATAATCAAATTTAGTTCTTAAGCTTTGAACGTAATTTTCCAAAGAAATGAATAAATCCACAACTGTAGATAAATCAATATCCGTACTTTGTAAGGTTTTCGATACATTGTTGATACGGGAAAGAATATCATGCCATAAAACAGTCAAAAAAGCCATTTCAAATTCTCTCATTTTGTCTCTCAAACAACCAGCTTCGTATCTTGTTTCTGCTGATTGTTTATCATCATTTGTTAATAATTCTAGCGTATCATCAATCTTACTGTAATTTTCACGCAATACTGAAACAGCATCTGCTCTTGCAGACCATCTAGTATCTGATCATGCTTTTAGTGTTTTCGATAGATTCCGTGATTCTAAAACATACCAACGTAACGGTGAACCTGCATGAAAAGTATAAAGTTTTTGTACAAGACAGAAAAATGCAATAACTATTGTCACACACGATACGCAATTCACGCCTACTAAATTCAATGAATGAGCCGCGCATGGAATATAAAGTGCTAATACATTATGAGTTTTAAAATGAGCTTGCAAGCCGTTGTACTGTCCGGACATATTAGCAGCGTTGTCGTATGACTGGCCGCGGCAATCAGTAATCGGAATATCATATTTGTTAAGAATACCTATTACAGTATTTGGAAGATATTGGCCTTCATGGCTTGTGATGGGAATGAATTCTAAAAATCTCTCAAGAATTTCACCATCTTTAACGTATCTAAAAATGAACGTGAGCTGATCCCTGTGACTGATGTCAGGAGTAGAATCTACTGATATTGAATAATATTTTGCTGTTTTGATTTCAGACACAATCTTTCCCACCAACCTTTTAGCCATAATTTCAACTAATTCTTCGCAAATAGTACTAGATAAATAATGGACTCGTCCTTGACCAATATTGCCGTACATATTGATATGCGCTTTCAAAAATTCATTGTGTTCACTTATTAGCTCTAGTATTCTTAAATAATTGCCATTATCCGGTTCGCCAAATTTTTCCGAACTTCCTCGAAATGGCATTCCGCGAGATGCCAGGAATTTTATCACAGATACAGCAATAACCAAAACTTGTTTCCAATAATTTTTCTCTTTTTCGAATTGTTGAATTAATGGAGATTCAATACTTCCTATTTGTGAGTGTCGCTGAGAGTAGATTATCATATTATTTCTATGATCTATACTATTTTCGTGCTCTTTTAACCTTTCTTTGGCATGTTTCCAATCATTAAACCCTTCAGAAGAGAATACTGAGGTACATTTTGAAAAAAGACGACAACAAAAACAAACTTTTCCGTTTGAAGGAGAATAAATAAGCCATTCACGGTTTACTGTTTCGCCATTAGGGAGTTTTCTTTCGAAAAAAGCCTTGGTTAATGATCTCTTACTGACAGTTTTACCTTCTAAGTATTCTCTCACTGATTTTTCAAAACCGCTATCAATATTTTGATGAGGACCTTTTTTAACCCAATATTTTATAAAATCTTCATCAATAGTCCACAAAGCAGGATCAGTATTAATATTCAATTCTGATTTTGTATCTCCACTGATTTCAATTATAAATCTAGAAGTTTCTGTATCTTGCAATTTTTCGATTTGTACATGCTTGCTCGAAGTTGTGGGGTTTTGATGAAAATCACTTTCTGGAGAAGACGGAGAAACAGCAGTACTTGTAGATTCGTTCTCATGCTCATTGTTTGTATTGTCCTCCCGAGTTTTTACTACAAATGAAGTAATTTTTGGTAATTTTGCCAGTTTTTCCTTCTGTTCTTGAGCTTTTTTTCTCTTAGATGAACCACTCTCGTAAACTCGATTCATGATTATTAACGAACCTTGAAAAAAATTCTAGAGTTATTTTCCCTAAGTAAGACTGAAGATAATCTATTTCAAAATTTTTTAGAACGATGAAATTCAAACAGTAGTTTTACTTTGAATTTTCCTGACTTCAAATGTAATACGCTGAGATAGGAAAAGTTAATAAATTTCAATATTGATACACAACTTTAATCAAGAATTATATTCTAAGTTCGACTCTAAAAAAATTTCCTTTCTCAGAAATTAATTTAAACTCATTTGAATGAAAAGACACTTTTTATCCGATACAATGTAAAAAGATGAGTAATAGATTCCGTAAATTCTATCGGAAAGTTTTACTTGTCAAAAATAATAAAATTCACATTAATGATCTCTTTTTGATTACAATCATTTATATAAATAAACTTAGAATTTTCAAAAAAAACTATTAAGTATTCGTCTAGATAGGCAATTAGGGCAAGGGTCAAGAAATGATGAAATAAGAATAGGGAATTACTTACCTGTTTTCAGATTTAGTTTCCTTCAAAAAAAATTATCTCGTTCTAAGAATCAAGTGAGAAAATCGTAGATTATTTCTATTAACATTCTTGGATATATCGGTGGTTGCGATGTTGGAAACAGAAAAACAGTACAATTTTGTACAAGAACTAAACTGCTCGAAGTATGCACAGATGCACTGGTCAATGCTAAACTATTTATGAATATGCAGATACTTCGTTTACACTATCTTCTTCACTAACTTATGCACTACATTTGTTCTATGACACTACATTCACGTCTTATTATTAAATCTACGCTAGAGAATAGAAATAAACAAAAATGCAAGAGCACGGACAAACTCACATACCTACGAGTTCAGTCGCTTTTACTATGAGCAGTCGACGTCGCAAACTATAAACAAATGAATGCTCGGCTTTTTTGATTGGTATTTTAGTATACTGTTTCGAGACGATCTTAATATGAGTAGCCGACATCGCAAACTGTAAACAAACGAACGCTAGGCTTTTTACTTGGTAACCGTTTTATTGCCAGCTTTGGATTTCATTCTAAGAATTAATGAATATATGATTTTGAGTTCAGTCGGATCAACCACTGCAAGATACAAAAGAGCTTTGTATTTTATTTGTCTGTGAATAGGTAGATCTTTGATAAGAATAACTTCATCTAATATATTTGATGGTTCGATCATGAGTATTTTCCGGTTTTATGAGATTTCGGAATTTTAAAGTAATATGTTTGTCCATCTTCGGAGCCCTTGGAAGTGCGCGGGGCCCTGGACATATGTCCAGGTATGACCATGCCATAATCCGGCCCTGGGGAAATGCATCGGCGTAGCAGTTGAAAAAATTATAACGATAGCGCTAGGCGCGTTATCGAGTTACAGAATCGCGCTGCAGAAAGCTAATTCAGCCATTCGAATCTACTCCACACGTGAAGTTTAATCTAGGATGGTAGTTATTAAATCTATCCGAAAGTAGTTTTATCCGATCCTTGTGTATACATGTTAAAATGTCATCTACGTATCTTTTATAGAAAGTGAGTTTGAAAGGTAGTGTTGAAATAACATGTTCTAAATTTTCCATAACTAAGTTTGCGATAACAGAGCTAATCGGTGAGCCCATAGCTACCCCAAAAATCTGTTTGTAAAACATTTCATTGTGTACAAAGTACGTAGAGTCCACGCACAATTTGACAACATCGACAAACTCTTTTTTGGCAATATTACTGTGTTTCATAATCCCTAGCGATCTTTTCCTAACGCAGGCTAACGCCAGGTCTGTTAGTACGTTGGTGTATAAAGAAGCTACGTGAAGTTACAAAAGCACATGGTCCTATATAATGGGATTGATAATTTTAATGTAAATCCATGTTCAATTATTTTTTCAAATACACGATCCAAATGTAACAAACGCTCAGAGAAAGTTTTGAACGTTATCAACCCATCATCAACGTGAATTGTAGTGAAGCTATCGAATTCATGACCAAAGGCGAGATTCACGGCGCGTATGAACCCACTACCTGTAGCGCGATTCTGTAACTCGATAACGCGCCTAGCGCTATCGTTATAATTTTTTCAACTGCTACGTCAATGCATTACCCCGCTAATACCCGCTCAGCCCCGCCAGTACCACTGTGTTGTTAAAAATTGCGAATCTAGGTTTGCCTCGTAGCGCCAATTTCATGAAAGAGGCACATATTCAAAGTTATTTAACGCGTATCATACTAAAATTCGCTAAATTATAACGCCAGCCACAGTACGACGTTATGATGAGCATTCTGAATCTAGCCGTAGCTTTCTTACATTCTTCGAACTGCAACATTCCGCGGGATTCAACTTTGAATTTCATGAAACTTCACAGGCATATAGGATTATTTAGAATATCCGAATATCCTAATCGATTGAAATTGTTCGGTTTGTTAAATTATATCATAAACCGTTGCTTATCATTTTGAGTCTGTCTTATCATTCGTATGTAATGAATGCTTTTTACGATATGCGTTTATCATAGTTTACGAATCGATCTTACCTTTTCATCAATTACCTTTAACGATCACGTAAGGAGATAGGTGATCGTCGAGGTAAGTACATTCGAACTGTAATTGTTTGAATGCACAGAGAGCTTGTATTTCAATAGGTGCCCTGTCGATGTGAGTATAATATATGCATATTCTTATTTATATGATATTATGATATTATATTCTTATTTTTATTTTGTTATATGACTAAATTCTTTTTTTTAACGTAAAGACAGGCATCGGTTATGTTGGACGATTGCTGACACGCTGTGTGATCATTTATGTCATCTTTAATCTTCTCAATTTATGATTCAAAAACGTTTCTCTCATTCATGGATGATATTCGGTAAGTTGCATAATTATATGTGTACGAGTAAGTATATCAACCTCAATCAAATGTATTTTCAAAACTATTTATTGCACAAAATATCGATGTGAATTTAAGTTTGTTAATCTTCTTGACAATTTCCAACCGAATTATAGTCATAATTTTTACATCCCAAAACAGGCGATTTTTTAATTGAAAAAATGTTTTAAAACCAATTTCTTTTGAAATAAAACTCACCATTGATTTTAATTATATTTGTCAGAAGTATTGGGTATGGTATTAACGATTTATTTCGAAATTCATCGATTGGTTCTTACAATAATTGTATAGTAAAAAAATGTTAATAACGCCAAATAGTACGAAGCCGACTGTTATCTAGCTTTAAAATTTTCATAGTATACGATCATGCGGCAACCGGAGACTTTCAGCAAGATGCAACTTGGATTACAGCAATTTCGCGTGGTTCTTATTAGTTTAATATCAAGCTATTGTAACTACCATTCTGTGGATTATTTTCCAAAGACTGCATATACCATATCAAATACCGTTGGAAATTATAACCAAAATAAATGGTGTGTCTTTTTAATAAAATTATAAACATTTTTTTCGAAAATCGCTAGACCATTTCTATTGTAATTTATTTTTCGACAAGCTAAGACGATATTATATTAGAAGATATTTGTATCTTACAGTTAGCACTTAAACTACTACTATTCGTAGAGTGGCAGTAGCGATTCTATCTTAGAATCGTTTTATTTATTTCAATGAATGGAACAACATGTTTTTGCAAATTTCGCCTACACAGGGTGCGGATTCATTATATATGGATTTTCATTGAAACATACTGAAGATGTTTTCATCTCACCAATGCGATCGAAAGTAGTCAAATGATATTTATTAACAATTTATTAATTCGATTATGGTATATTTTTTTATATTAACAATTATCATATATATATATATATATATATATATATATATATATATATATATATATATATATATATATATATATATATATATATATATATATATATATGTATGATAACTTAAATTTTTTTTGATTTCGCTCATTTAGCTGCCTCAGCGGCCTCCATCAACTCCAACTTGCGTCGTTTTATTGCCACGATCTCGCCCAACAGCTGGTTCAGCCTATCACCATTGCTGGCTATTGTCCGTTGACAAATATTTAAATAAATGTTGTTATCATTATCTCTCAATCAAGTTAATTCTGTGCACGTATAGGTATTCATTTCTTTAATCATTATTTTGCAAACAGATCGACGGGGATGATGAATTGTTACCCCATTATGAAATTTGCAAACGAGAGTGTTGTTGATCATTGACCTTACTTAGAAACCACTACGCACATTCATATAGGGTATTCCGGCCATTAACGCACACGATTTGACTATACATTTTTTAAGGAGCATCTGCTGTTTATTTGAAAAAAAAAATAAAAATTTCCAAACCATTTTCTAGAAATTAATAACGCAAAATTCGAATAGAATACATCTTGAGATACTTTCTAAAATGAACACAGGTATTCTACATGCAAGAACCTCATTTTTGAGACAGAGCCGATCGTGGGCGATTCGCTTTTTCTATGACTTTACCTACGATCAACATTTAAAAATCGTTGTTCAGTGCCTATTAAAATACGGTTTTAGTAATATGATCATTGATGTTGCATGCTGTGGTAGTAATACAGCACATATTATCTCAGCAGGTTGAAGTTTATAAAATTCGAGTAAATAACGTTTCATTCAAATTTTCTAGTTTTAATTTAATATTCAATCGGCACTATTAAAACGAATATTTAATTGAATTACGTGCACGATAGTATGTGCTGTATTTACTAACCCTGAATATTACTCCAACCATATATTTAAATAGGCACTTAAAAACGAATATTGAATTTTGATTGTCGGTAAAGAAATAGAAACAGTGAATCGCCCACGAACTGCTGCGTATCAAAAATTGAATCATTGGATGTTCCATACCGGTTTTTAGTTTCAAGAAGATCGAAGGATATATTGTAGTCAAAGTTTGTGATATTAATAACAATATAAAACGGTTGTAACTGAAAAATTTTAAAAATTTACACTAGGCTCCGTTGACATAGACCTACACCGTGTGATATTTAAACAATAAAAAAATTTAATTGTCAAGTCGAATCTTGTGCGATAATGGCTGGGATACCTCATATACAAACCAAAATGGGGTAATCCAATGAATTGTAATATAAATTATTTGAAAAAACATTACAACGGTCAATGATGTTTGAATTGATCTATTGCTTAAAAAAATTTTGAGAAACGTTACGTATAACAGTTTTTCTTGATAAATTCCAATTTTGAAGAACATCATGTATGGTATCGTAACGGGTAGTAAATTATTATTGACGTTGCATGAATTATGTATGCCTATTGATATTGATTTTTTCATCGATTTTCGATAACTAACTAACGCCATGAATATTTTTGCAATGCGGCTTGCAGTGTGTCACTTGAATTCGTTAAAAATGCTTATGAGAAAACATTTCTGCTGAAATATGTATATCAATATTTTTGAAATCACCTTCATTACGCGCGTCTGTTCTTCTAGAATTTCTAAAAATCGACCGTCACGCTTCATTTTTGAATAATTTTTCTTTTCGGCCAAAGTAGGCCTATTCAACGGGCCAGCAGCTTGCACCCCAGTTGAAATGCTGGATGGACCCGCTGTGGGTTCTATCTCACGTTTGCGACGAACTGTAAATAATTACGCATACTATTATTCATTCGCGGTCCATTAATGAATATAATATGCTACGAGTTACATGTATTTCTATGACAATATAGGTATAGTAATAATGCATGTCGAAATGCGTTGATTTTTTATTTTTAATTATTTTGAAGAGTAACTTAAATGAATTTAAATAACGAGCAGGGTTACCGTTCTCGGTGTTTTCTAATTCATATTTAGCCGCACACATCTCGCTGATGGCAAACTCTTCTGCGGCATCGCTCAATCCTGTTTGGTCGCCATTCATCAATTTCCGCAAACATTTCTTTATCAATGATAAAAAAATTGTGAGTATTCTGAATTCGACGGATATGATTATTAAATTTTTGTATATGTTTAAAGTTTGAACATATCGTGAATTTGAAATTACTAAATGAATCGTATATATGTATACGTTACAAGCCGATGAATGAGATATGTATATTAATTATTAATGATAAGATTGATACAAAAGGGTTTTTCACAACTGAGAATTATTCGACAGATTTGCATATAATACCACGCGATGAGTTTCAAATTACTAACAATTTCAATAAGATGTATAAAATGAATTTTTAGTTTAGCTATGTGATAACGTATTTGTGGTGATTCTTGATATTATCATTGTCCTATTCGTTCACTGAAAATTGTATTCAAATGAGGAGTATAGCTCAGTAAAAATACATACAACTGAATCGGGCAACGAGTCGGCTACCGCCCGCAACCCCTCCACACCAGCCTCGCCGATGATGGCGATTACCTTTTTGTCGCTGTCGGACAGAGGTACATCGCCATCACAAACGATGTTGCCGGTTCTATTATGGGCAGCCCTTATCTTTCCTACTTTCGATCGAGTTTTCGATTTAACATCCGTCCACACCTGTAATTCCGTTTTTAAGTAGCATTATTCAATGACGTAAGTGAAGATAATATTTAGACGATAATCACTGCAGTAATTATTGTTCACCCAGTATAACACATACGCGGTATTATTTCACGTTGACTAATAATAATGACAAATTTCATTCAGTTATGTACCTTTTTCCATTGTTCCACGGTCTTTTCGGGCCCCTTCAAATTCAGGTCATGCATCAGCATAGCCCACGTCTTAGCCGAGCTTTCGTGGCCCATCGGGCCTATGAACCGTCCGGCGGCAAAATTGGGATTCGTGCACATATAATCGATAAGATACTCGCGTTGCACGGCATTCATCTTCAAGCCACGTTGCCTAGATAGTGTACAGTAGATATGCATCAATTTAATGTATTCATAGATGGCTTCTATCGCACACTTTGATAGGTGTCGCCGTTATATAATACACGGTTCGTGTTTAAGTAGGTATTTAAAATGATCTAACAAGTTTCGCAGAAATTGTAAATGTCATCAAGTAGCTAGATAACGTAGGTTATCATTTACAAAATACGATATCGCACGCTGAGCAATGCTGTTATGATGTTGTACCTAGACATAGTGTGAATGATTAATTGATACGATAACTTACTTCATTGCGCTCATTATAATCCAGTTCTATCCAATATTTAAGTTTAAAGTATATTATAGTTAATTTAGGTTTAAAGTATAGCTTCCGTAAATATGTGTCGTAGCAAAGATACGCGCTGAAATAATTTTCAAACAAATGCAACCAAATGTAGTATTTAATGCTAACACGGACAGCGCTGCGCTCATATCACGATTGTAGCAAACAAGTCGCCGGCGAAGCCCGGCGAGATGATGTTTTATTAGCAGCGTGCGCGTGCGGTCCATCCTAATTGGCCATGGAACCGCGTACGATTTATTCGAAAATCGTCGCTATTTAGGATAAATATGACAAATCAATTATCACATCGATATAAATACTTTATTAACTACATTAGCAATCGCTTTATGAATATTTCAATACACCTATGTATAACATACACTATTCAAATTAATGAATTTTAAGTCAAAGAAAAATTATTTAAAATCTATGTTTTATTTATTAATCGAAAACTGAAATAATACAAGAAGTAGAAACAGTTCTTTAAATGACAATTTAAACGGTAATTAAAATGAACATGACAATCAATGCGACTATGAAAAGTATTATGGAGTGTATGTTTAATATATTATGAGCAATTGCTAATCGCAGATCAAAGGGTCTATGCTCTAGTTGAAGCATTCGTTCTTATTCAACGAGATGTGACAATTTTTCACCTCTAAAATAACAATTCTCACGAATTTAATAGTTTTCTATACAGCCACTTACGGCTTGCGGATTCATCAATTTCCGAAATCGATATTAAACGTGCCAAATTTAATTGTTAATTAAAATCAAATATGCGTTAATAAATTAAAATTGATATCAGAATTTTTAACGTTATAAAATAACATTTCAATTGTACTAGAAATTGAAATTTTTTGAGTACATCATTTGCGTGTGATACCCTGTAAATTTAAAATTTGCGCACTGTTAGGGAGGTAATTCGGAGAGTTTTCGTGTCGAGTTACATACAGGCCGACAGACAGACCGATCACATTTTTATATTAAAAAAGTATCCCGTATCATAAAGGATAATAAACGTAAATATTTGTTAAAAATTGAGATTTTTTTTCATTTGCAGACTAAAATAATACTTTTCTAAACGATGACGATTATAATGAATGGAAATAGATGTTTTGATTTGGCTTGAATAAAATTCTTGTTCAAGCGACGACATAGCCATAATTGAATATTCAGATTAAACCAAACTTTTCGTTATGTCAAATAAATACCAAAATTTATTTGAAATGTTTTTTTGATTTGGCTGTTGAAATTTCATGTGCGACGATGAAATATTTATTCACGTTGAATAAAACAATTCAAATGAATAAATTACGTTCTGATAAATAAACGGCTAGTATAGGTTCATATACAAATAATTTTTTTACTTGTGTCAAATATAATTTTTTTAAGCTTACGAAATTTTGCTATTCGTGCAGATTAGTAGTGTCTCATTATTAGTTCTTCGCGCACTCTCCTCGCTTCCGCCAACCGCTCGCGCGGCGGAAGTGGTGCTGCCATTTCACGTACCAAAGCCGGAGGATGGCCGTCAGGATCTGCGATTTCGGATCTACGTTGCTATTTTCTAATAAATTAGGCACTAACAGGATTGCATTGTATAATGAGTCAATCATATTTGTCTCATCAAACTTATGCACAGCCCACCTGTGACAAGCATCGCCAATCCATTTTGAGTCTGCCGAAGCAACGTTCCATGATGCACCGAGCTTGACAATGTGGTCTTCTTGTGTGCTTATCTCCGGGTTTTTTACCGGCGTCATCAGCCATTGAAAATTCATTCATTCATTCGTTGTACAAAAAATTACGTTCATAGTCAAAAGTTCAATCTACTGCATTACATTTATTTAAACGAACCATCCGTGCATTCAATGAATGATACCGGATATGGTTAACGAAAGTTTATTCGTGATCTTCTGCGACGATTGCTAGATGCGTGCAGTATATGGCACCTGCCGGCAGCGGTAAAGGTGTGGTGTATTTCAGAATTCGTCGGATCGTACAACATTCATCAGTTTAGCATCACCGTGGAAACGGATTACAAACAACACTTTTATAACAAACCGTCTATTTTTCCAAACTCAATCATTCTCTGAAAAGTACAACGAACCATTCAATACTAACATCCGATTCCTTGTTTTAGTTCTGTTTAATTTACTTTAATTCAGCTACCACGTGAATTAAGTGTTCATTAATTTTTATTCTGCTTGCGAAAGTTCATTCAATTAATTAACTATTTAATCATTTGTTGTTTGTTTTGTGTTTCATTATTTCGTTCCTTGTTTAATTGTACAGATTTACTGTATATATTATTATATATTGCGTTTCGCGCCGTGTTTCTTTATACTAGACTTTTTTATATTATTAATTTATTTATTATTCATAGTATTTAATTAGCTTTTTAATCATTTGTTGTTCATTTTGTGTTTTATTGTTTCGTTACTTGTTTAATTGTACGTATTTACTGTACACATTATTATTTATTGCATTTTGCGCCGTGTTTCTTTATTTATTATTCATACTATTTCACAAATATCTTCGATTATACTTCGAACAAGTTACATTATCATCCCGTTGTGGTGAGTGCGAATAATTTCTATCAATAATTTTAATCGACGTTAATTTATCGTTAGTAGTTAAGTGAATAAGTATACATTAGTCTAAATTGAAATTCATCATTCGAAAGATGGCTGCTGCATTTATGGCACATATTATCCACGAAGATGATGATCAAGCAGTTGCTGTTGCTGAATTGAGAGTAAACAGACGTCGTATACGCGATGAACAAGACCCCTTCGATTTGACCGAAGTATATTTCCAAAGCCTGTTTCGGATATCAAAGGAAATGGCAATTTATCTGTCCAATACATTGCGACCGATGTTGGAGTGCCAAAGATCGACAGGGCTTTCGGTTGAATGTAAAGTAAGGATAATGCGCAAGATTGTAATAAACCAAAATTAATAGTCGATGTACATTCATATATGACATTTTAAAACTTTTACACATTTGTTAAAATGTGTTGGCCTCAAATGATAAATGTCTTAGGTATTATGTGCGGTACGTTTTTTTTGCGGTTGGATCTTATCAAAGATCAGTGGGCCAAGATTTCATGATCGCAATTAGTCAAACCGCGATCAGTCGCTGCATTAGGGATGTAACTACGGCCATGTCTAACAACATGCTTCGTAAATGGGTCAAATTTCCGGCAACCGTGCACGAGCGAATTGAAGCTAAAAGAAAATTCAGAAATGCTGCACAACCTTTTCCGGGGGCAATAGGAGCCATCGACTGTACTCACGTAGCAATCTTCGCTCCTAAAGAACACGAGGAAGCATTTGTAAATCACCACGGATATCATTCCTTGAATGTGCAAATGGTTTGGATATGTGTAATTCATTCGAGTGAACTTTTCAATATGAAAATAATTTTTTAACAATGAATAAATGATTTTTATGCAAAGGTTTGCGACACAAACCTAATGATAATGAACGTGAACGCAAGGTTCCCAGGGTCACGTCATGATGCTGCAATATGGATTCAGTCTCCGGTGAGGACAATGATGCAAATGCATCACGAAGACGGTGATCTAGATACATGGCTGATTGGTGAATTTGATTGAAATATTAATACTATAAAACGTAGTCAAACATAATTGTAAGTCTGCGTTTCGTTAAAAGGTGATTCCGGGTACCCGCTTGAGCCATGGCTTATGACGCCCGTGGTGAACGCGGAGATCGGAACTCGAGAACACGAATATACGCGTGCACATTGTAAAAGTCGGTGTATCATTGAACGATGCTTCGGCCGGCTCAAAATGGTTTGGCGTTGTTTGTCGCAGGTGGGCATAATTTTTATCGGTAAAATGTGATTTACTCATGATACACTGCAATGCTGTAATTGCAAAATTTATTTAAAAATAGCAACGCATACTTATGTATGAGCCAGTGATAGCGGGAAAGATAGTTAACACATGTGCAATCTTGCATAACATGTGCATCCACAATCGAATTATTGTCGACGAAATCGCAGATCCTGACGGCCATCCTCCGGCTTTGGTACGTGAAATGGCAGCACCACTTCCGCCGCGCGAGCGGTTGGCGGAAGCGAGGAGAGTGCGCGAAGAACTAATAATGAGACACTACTAATCTGCACGAATAGCAAAATTTCGTAAGCTTAAAAAAATTATATTTGACACAAGTAAAAAAATTATTTGTATATGAACCTATACTAGCCGTTTATTTATCAGAACGTAATTTATTCATTTGAATTGTTTTATTCAACGTGAATAAATATTTCATCGTCGCACATGAAATTTCAACAGCCAAATCAAAAAAACATTTCAAATAAATTTTGGTATTTATTTGACATAACGAAAAGTTTGGTTTAATCTGAATATTCAATTATGGCTATGTCGTCGCTTGAACAAGAATTTTATTCAAGCCAAATCAAAACATCTATTTCCATTCATTATAATCGTCATCGTTTAGAAAAGTATTATTTTAGTCTGCAAATGAAAAAAAATCTCAATTTTTAACAAATATTTACGTTTATTATCCTTTATGATACGGGATACTTTTTTAATATAAAAATGTGATCGGTCTGTCTGTCGGCCTGTATGTAACTCGACACGAAAACTCTCCGAATTACCTCCCTAACAGTGCGCAAATTTTAAATTTACAGGGTATCACACGCAAATGATGTACTCAAAAAATTTCAATTTCTAGTACAATTGAAATGTTATTTTATAACGTTAAAAATTCTGATATCAATTTTAATTTATTAACGCATATTTGATTTTAATTAACAATTAAATTTGGCACGTTTAATATCGATTTCGGAAATTGATGAATCCGCAAGCCGTAAGTGGCTGTATAGAAAACTATTAAATTCGTGAGAATTGTTATTTTAGAGGTGAAAAATTGTCACATCTCGTTGAATAAGAACGAATGCTTCAACTAGAGCATAGACCCTTTGATCTGCGATTAGCAATTGCTCATAATATATTAAACATACACTCCATAATACTTTTCATAGTCGCATTGATTGTCATGTTCATTTTAATTACCGTTTAAATTGTCATTTAAAGAACTGTTTCTACTTCTTGTATTATTTCAGTTTTCGATTAATAAATAAAACATAGATTTTAAATAATTTTTCTTTGACTTAAAATTCATTAATTTGAATAGTGTATGTTATACATAGGTGTATTGAAATATTCATAAAGCGATTGCTAATGTAGTTAATAAAGTATTTATATCGATGTGATAATTGATTTGTCATATTTATCCTAAATAGCGACGATTTTCGAATAAATCGTACGCGGTTCCATGGCCAATTAGGATGGACCGCACGCGCACGCTGCTAATAAAACATCATCTCGCCGGGCTTCGCCGGCGACTTGTTTGCTACAATCGTGATATGAGCGCAGCGCTGTCCGTGTTAGCATTAAATACTACATTTGGTTGCATTTGTTTGAAAATTATTTCAGCGCGTATCTTTGCTACGACACATATTTACGGAAGCTATACTTTAAACCTAAATTAACTATAATATACTTTAAACTTAAATATTGGATAGAACTGGATTATAATGAGCGCAATGAAGTAAGTTATCGTATCAATTAATCATTCACACTATGTCTAGGTACAACATCATAACAGCATTGCTCAGCGTGCGATATCGTATTTTGTAAATGATAACCTACGTTATCTAGCTACTTGATGACATTTACAATTTCTGCGAAACTTGTTAGATCATTTTAAATACCTACTTAAACACGAACCGTGTATTATATAACGGCGACACCTATCAAAGTGTGCGATAGAAGCCATCTATGAATACATTAAATTGATGCATATCTACTGTACACTATCTAGGCAACGTGGCTTGAAGATGAATGCCGTGCAACGCGAGTATCTTATCGATTATATGTGCACGAATCCCAATTTTGCCGCCGGACGGTTCATAGGCCCGATGGGCCACGAAAGCTCGGCTAAGACGTGGGCTATGCTGATGCATGACCTGAATTTGAAGGGGCCCGAAAAGACCGTGGAACAATGGAAAAAGGTACATAACTGAATGAAATTTGTCATTATTATTAGTCAACGTGAAATAATACCGCGTATGTGTTATACTGGGTGAACAATAATTACTGCAGTGATTATCGTCTAAATATTATCTTCACTTACGTCATTGAATAATGCTACTTAAAAACGGAATTACAGGTGTGGACGGATGTTAAATCGAAAACTCGATCGAAAGTAGGAAAGATAAGGGCTGCCCATAATAGAACCGGCAACATCGTTTGTGATGGCGATGTACCTCTGTCCGACAGCGACAAAAAGGTAATCGCCATCATCGGCGAGGCTGGTGTGGAGGGGTTGCGGGCGGTAGCCGACTCGTTGCCCGATTCAGTTGTATGTATTTTTACTGAGCTATACTCCTCATTTGAATACAATTTTCAGTGAACGAATAGGACAATGATAATATCAAGAATCACCACAAATACGTTATCACATAGCTAAACTAAAAATTCATTTTATACATCTTATTGAAATTGTTAGTAATTTGAAACTCATCGCGTGGTATTATATGCAAATCTGTCGAATAATTCTCAGTTGTGAAAAACCCTTTTGTATCAATCTTATCATTAATAATTAATATACATATCTCATTCATCGGCTTGTAACGTATACATATATACGATTCATTTAGTAATTTCAAATTCACGATATGTTCAAACTTTAAACATATACAAAAATTTAATAATCATATCCGTCGAATTCAGAATACTCACAATTTTTTTATCATTGATAAAGAAATGTTTGCGGAAATTGATGAATGGCGACCAAACAGGATTGAGCGATGCCGCAGAAGAGTTTGCCATCAGCGAGATGTGTGCGGCTAAATATGAATTAGAAAACACCGAGAACGGTAACCCTGCTCGTTATTTAAATTCATTTAAGTTACTCTTCAAAATAATTAAAAATAAAAAATCAACGCATTTCGACATGCATTATTACTATACCTATATTGTCATAGAAATACATGTAACTCGTAGCATATTATATTCATTAATGGACCGCGAATGAATAATAGTATGCGTAATTATTTACAGTTCGTCGCAAACGTGAGATAGAACCCACAGCGGGTCCATCCAGCATTTCAACTGGGGTGCAAGCTGCTGGCCCGTTGAATAGGCCTACTTCGGCCGAAAAGAAAAATTATTCAAAAATGAAGCGTGACGGTCGATTTTTAGAAATTCTAGAAGAACAGACGCGCGTAATGAAGGTGATTTCAAAAATATTGATATACATATTTCAGCAGAAATGTTTTCTCATAAGCATTTTTAACGAATTCAAGTGACACACTGCAAGCCGCATTGCAAAAATATTCATGGCGTTAGTTAGTTATCGAAAATCGATGAAAAAATCAATATCAATAGGCATACATAATTCATGCAACGTCAATAATAATTTACTACCCGTTACGATACCATACATGATGTTCTTCAAAATTGGAATTTATCAAGAAAAACTGTTATACGTAACGTTTCTCAAAATTTTTTTAAGCAATAGATCAATTCAAACATCATTGACCGTTGTAATGTTTTTTCAAATAATTTATATTACAATTCATTGGATTACCCCATTTTGGTTTGTATATGAGGTATCCCAGCCATTATCGCACAAGATTCGACTTGACAATTAAATTTTTTTATTGTTTAAATATCACACGGTGTAGGTCTATGTCAACGGAGCCTAGTGTAAATTTTTAAAATTTTTCAGTTACAACCGTTTTATATTGTTATTAATATCACAAACTTTGACTACAATATATCCTTCGATCTTCTTGAAACTAAAAACCGGTATGGAACATCCAATGATTCAATTTTTGATACGCAGCAGTTCGTGGGCGATTCACTGTTTCTATTTCTTTACCGACAATCAAAATTCAATATTCGTTTTTAAGTGCCTATTTAAATATATGGTTGGAGTAATATTCAGGGTTAGTAAATACAGCACATACTATCGTGCACGTAATTCAATTAAATATTCGTTTTAATAGTGCCGATTGAATATTAAATTAAAACTAGAAAATTTGAATGAAACGTTATTTACTCGAATTTTATAAACTTCAACCTGCTGAGATAATATGTGCTGTATTACTACCACAGCATGCAACATCAATGATCATATTACTAAAACCGTATTTTAATAGGCACTGAACAACGATTTTTAAATGTTGATCGTAGGTAAAGTCATAGAAAAAGCGAATCGCCCACGATCGGCTCTGTCTCAAAAATGAGGTTCTTGCATGTAGAATACCTGTGTTCATTTTAGAAAGTATCTCAAGATGTATTCTATTCGAATTTTGCGTTATTAATTTCTAGAAAATGGTTTGGAAATTTTTATTTTTTTTTTCAAATAAACAGCAGATGCTCCTTAAAAAATGTATAGTCAAATCGTGTGCGTTAATGGCCGGAATACCCTATATGAATGTGCGTAGTGGTTTCTAAGTAAGGTCAATGATCAACAACACTCTCGTTTGCAAATTTCATAATGGGGTAACAATTCATCATCCCCGTCGATCTGTTTGCAAAATAATGATTAAAGAAATGAATACCTATACGTGCACAGAATTAACTTGATTGAGAGATAATGATAACAACATTTATTTAAATATTTGTCAACGGACAATAGCCAGCAATGGTGATAGGCTGAACCAGCTGTTGGGCGAGATCGTGGCAATAAAACGACGCAAGTTGGAGTTGATGGAGGCCGCTGAGGCAGCTAAATGAGCGAAATCAAAAAAAATTTAAGTTATCATACATATATATATATATATATATATATATATATATATATATATATATATATATATATATATATATATATATATATATATATATATATATATATATATATATATATGATAATTGTTAATATAAAAAAATATACCATAATCGAATTAATAAATTGTTAATAAATATCATTTGACTACTTTCGATCGCATTGGTGAGATGAAAACATCTTCAGTATGTTTCAATGAAAATCCATATATAATGAATCCGCACCCTGTGTAGGCGAAATTTGCAAAAACATGTTGTTCCATTCATTGAAATAAATAAAACGATTCTAAGATAGAATCGCTACTGCCACTCTACGAATAGTAGTAGTTTAAGTGCTAACTGTAAGATACAAATATCTTCTAATATAATATCGTCTTAGCTTGTCGAAAAATAAATTACAATAGAAATGGTCTAGCGATTTTCGAAAAAAATGTTTATAATTTTATTAAAAAGACACACCATTTATTTTGGTTATAATTTCCAACGGTATTTGATATGGTATATGCAGTCTTTGGAAAATAATCCACAGAATGGTAGTTACAATAGCTTGATATTAAACTAATAAGAACCACGCGAAATTGCTGTAATCCAAGTTGCATCTTGCTGAAAGTCTCCGGTTGCCGCATGATCGTATACTATGAAAATTTTAAAGCTAGATAACAGTCGGCTTCGTACTATTTGGCGTTATTAACATTTTTTTACTATACAATTATTGTAAGAACCAATCGATGAATTTCGAAATAAATCGTTAATACCATACCCAATACTTCTGACAAATATAATTAAAATCAATGGTGAGTTTTATTTCAAAAGAAATTGGTTTTAAAACATTTTTTCAATTAAAAAATCGCCTGTTTTGGGATGTAAAAATTATGACTATAATTCGGTTGGAAATTGTCAAGAAGATTAACAAACTTAAATTCACATCGATATTTTGTGCAATAAATAGTTTTGAAAATACATTTGATTGAGGTTGATATACTTACTCGTACACATATAATTATGCAACTTACCGAATATCATCCATGAATGAGAGAAACGTTTTTGAATCATAAATTGAGAAGATTAAAGATGACATAAATGATCACACAGCGTGTCAGCAATCGTCCAACATAACCGATGCCTGTCTTTACGTTAAAAAAAAGAATTTAGTCATATAACAAAATAAAAATAAGAATATAATATCATAATATCATATAAATAAGAATATGCATATATTATACTCACATCGACAGGGCACCTATTGAAATACAAGCTCTCTGTGCATTCAAACAATTACAGTTCGAATGTACTTACCTCGACGATCACCTATCTCCTTACGTGATCGTTAAAGGTAATTGATGAAAAGGTAAGATCGATTCGTAAACTATGATAAACGCATATCGTAAAAAGCATTCATTACATACGAATGATAAGACAGACTCAAAATGATAAGCAACGGTTTATGATATAATTTAACAAACCGAACAATTTCAATCGATTAGGATATTCGGATATTCTAAATAATCCTATATGCCTGTGAAGTTTCATGAAATTCAAAGTTGAATCCCGCGGAATGTTGCAGTTCGAAGAATGTAAGAAAGCTACGGCTAGATTCAGAATGCTCATCATAACGTCGTACTGTGGCTGGCGTTATAATTTAGCGAATTTTAGTATGATACGCGTTAAATAACTTTGAATATGTGCCTCTTTCATGAAATTGGCGCTACGAGGCAAACCTAGATTCGCAATTTTTAACAACACAGTGGTACTGGCGGGGCTGAGCGGGTATTAGCGGGGTAATGCATTGACGTAGCAGTTGAAAAAATTATAACGATAGCGCTAGGCGCGTTATCGAGTTACAGAATCGCGCTACTGCTGTCTTCATTCCAAAAGGAATCCGGCCAAACTGATAAAAAGAGCTATCGTGTAAGAAGGCTGTATATTTGCGTGAGTTTTTTTTAAGGGGTACTTACCAATATCCCTGAACGAAAACCCGTAGAAGTTATGTACTTGACTGCATTAAATTTTTCAATTATTCCATCAATTGGCTTGGGTCGTTCATTATCAGCAATCATGTTGTTTAATTTGCGGGCGTCTAGGCAAATACTTACGGAATTGTCTTTCTTAACTACAGTGGTAATTAGGTTTGAGTATGGTGATGTACTTCTTTCGATAATTCCAGAGTCTCACATGTTTCTCATCGCATCACTAACTGCGGCGCGGCGTGCGTATGGTACCAGGTATGAGAGCGCAGTAAAAGGTTTGTCGGTTGTTAATGCAATTTTATGGTTATATACATCTGTACACCCGGGCTTAGTACTAAAAGCTTATTTGTTAGTTATGATTACTTCTTCTAATGCTTTCCTTTGGGAGTCTTCTAAAGTATCGATTTGATCAATTATTTCGTGAACCTTTTGGCAAAATTCGTTCTCTACGCTATGGCGAATTCCACTGGTTGTGGTAAGTGCGTTTTCATTATTTATGTCTCAAATCATCGCGTTTAAAAAAGATACTCCTGGGTGGATTGGATCATCATTGTTGGCAATTCGCGTTGATCCATCAAGTGGAGATTCAATTCTGTTATCGATTTGTATTAATTCGATATTTCGACTCTCGAAGCTACGTTTCTATTTTTTAAAACTAACTACTGGCTCGTGCGACGTGATGTTATCAATTCTAATCGTACGGACATTCAGCTCAATCGCGACGCGGTGTTCGTGGATCCAGTCAATCCCTAAAATTACTTCTTCGAATGCAATCGGTAGCACATAACACGGAGTTTGAATTTGCAACGATTCTAGTTCGAGCCCTATTAGGACTTGTTTCTTTATCGCTGACTATATTTTGAACAGGTAAAGTTGGAACTCCTTGTCTTTTTATAATTCGTTGATAGAGTGCTTCTGATATGCCGGTGACTTGACTTCCCGTGTCTAACAAAGCTATAGTTGGGATTTCATGAATTTTAATATATAATCAAGGACAATCTATAGAATTGTTGCTAGAATTAGGTTTTTCCTGATTAGGGATACTTTCAACTTCCTTTATGAGGTCTTTCGACAGGCTATTCATGTTGACAGAACCTAAACATCGACATCTGTCTGGGTTCGCCGTTGGTTTGAAGTCTGTTCTGAATTCGCGTTATTATTCGGCCTTCGATATGAATGTTAAGGGATATCACCGCGTGTCCAATTCGTAGAAGTTAGATTGTTTGTAATGTCTGGGTTGTTCGTATTGTCTATGCTGATGAGACCGGACGTTTAACTTAGGGTGATCAAGGAGCATGGGGTTTTCCATGATACTAAGCCTTTCGAGCACAAAATTGATATTGTTACAATCAACATTTCCAATTGAAAAATGTACGCAATCCAGAGGAAACTGTCGTATTATGTGGTACGTGACGTGGCGCCACCTACCTGCCGGGCCAGCGGAGCTCGGCGCACAGCTGCATGATAATGCCCGCCGAGGAAATTCACACTTGATAAATGTAAATGCGGTCTACCAGCTCTATTTTCGCATGAAACGAATATGTTTTTGGACGTATATGTTCGGAATTGGAATAGATTCAACGCTATGCATTTTGTTTTTGCGTTTTCGACGCCTGGGTTCGGATAATAATCGACATGTGTCAACCCCGTCCCTTTTTCGACAAAAAGGAGGTGGGTGGCTAGGGATTGCCCTTAAGAGGATGCGATAGTTCTACTTTACTAGCCAAATAATATATCCGCAAATAACTCTGAACCGGTGGTCAAAAATGATTTATAATGGTTTTACTCGATGGTTAACGATGAATAGGATCGATTTAGCACGCGGAATTCAACAAAGTAGAGAAAAATTAATTTTTTTTTCGATTGTCAAGTGTGGGCGTGTCACTTATTCTAGTTAATATCGAAACCTATGCGTCAAAAACGCAAAATCCGGCGTTGTAGCGCCATTTTACATGCAATCCCGAATATTTCTATCTAAAGATTGTTGATTGATGCAATAATGGGGCCGAGAGACCGAACCCTGCAGATTAGTGGTAAATAGTGTAAATTGTTGATCGTTGGAAGCTGAGAGACACTACGATTCGGTTCCCAAAACGCTTGAAATATGGCTTCATGCGTAAATTCACGTGAAATATAGAGGGGACGAGACAGAGCTATAGGCACAATCCTGCAGTATGAAGCAGATGAAAGATTTGTTGACAGCAATGGCATGCGTAGAGCCATCTGTTGAGGTTCTCTGGAACCTCGTCGTAGCATCTCGCAGCTGTCAACAATTAACAATTTACACTATTTTCCACTAATCTGCAGGGTTCGGTCTCTCAGCCCCATTATTGCGCGAATCAACAATGTTTTTAGATATACGTGTTTGGAATTGCATGTAGAATGGCGCTACAACGCCGGATTTTGCGTTTTCGACGCATAGGTTTCGATATTAACCAGAATAAGTGAGACGCCCACACTGGACGAATAAAAAAAACTAATTTTTCCCTACTTCGATGAATTCCGCGTGCTGGATCGATCTTATTCATCGTTAATCGTCGAATAAAACCATTGTACCGTGTGTTTGTGAATAGGCGCGACAGTATGTCCAGTAGCGGATGTACAGTCGCCCATCGCGTGGGTAATCACGTTATGCGAATTTATCGGTATGGTATAGTAGATCACAGTCTAAGTTCAATCCACGTAATCATTAGCTGCGGAGTCCAATACTTCAATGGCGCGCTTGGTCGTACTTTTGCATCAAGTGTCACACAATAAATCACATCTAAATGAAGTAGATGTACTCTTTACTTTTGCGGATACACTCGTACTTATGAAAAATAGGATCCACTGTCTACCGAGTATGCGGAGCATGAAGAACATTTCGTAACTTTGATAATTGTTTTGAATAACAATATTCAACGTTTGTCATACTATAGCCAAGAGCATGGCCAAGCGCGCCATCAAACGGCGTTACTGATGTATTAACCTCCACAACGTATGATCACGTACATTTTTAGACAGAATCTACTATACCATACCGATAAATTCGCATAACGTGAATACCCACGCAGTGGGCGACTATACATCCGCTACTGGACATACTGTCGCGCCTACTCACAAACACACGGTATATCATTTTTGACCACTGGATCAGGGTTTTTTGCGGCTTTCTTTTTTGGCTGGTAAAGTACGACTATAGCATCCTCTTAACGATACAGATATCGTGATATTTTATAGTAAATGAAGGAATGTTAAAACACAAGTGATTTCAAACTAAATTGAGAGACTACGATATTTAGTTTAAAATTGAATTGAAAAATTCTTTACCTAATGGAACAGGTAATCAGAATATGATAACGCTTGTTGATGACAGAAATTAAAACAAGCAGAAACCAGAGTAATCCGCTAGCTCAATCACTGATTTCGCCAAGCGATTAAATACCAAAAGGTAGATCTGTTATCGGAATGCACCGGATGAGTAGAAACCGGAATAATTCGCTAGCTTCTCATCCCGATATAGAAATCAGCAAGTAGTCTAGACTTTAACAAATTTCTCGCTAGTTAATATTCAATTTCTTTATATATTTTGTTAGCGAGAAAGATTTTAAGAGGAACCCGCTTTGGTGATTAGCCGTGAGGTTATCTTTTTGCGTCATGAGATGGCATGAGCGCTTAGTGAGCCCCCCCCCCCCCCCCCCGCCACGCTTACAGATGGTGTGTGTTGCTGCGACCTTTTAAATGAATAAATTCTAATATTATTCATATTCTGCCACGTTGCAGTGTCAACGACAAACACATAACAAATGCGAGAACATTAAACGAATGGCTAGTAGTTTTTTCAAAAAAATAAGTTCCAGCTTCTGCTCACAGTCGGATCATGATTCAAATGAAAGTCGATTAGCGCAACGTTTTGCAGATGCTGAAACTGTCAAGGATACGCGACAGTTTCACGATTTCATTTTCGTAAATTTAGATAATGTAGGTATTAAGATATATTCCGAAGATGAAAAAGTTACAATCATCCGAGTAACTAAAAAGACATGAGTTAATTCCTCGGTGTTCGTAGAACGTACGCTCAGACGCTTGAGTGTCAAGTACACTTGCATCGAAAAAAATTGATGCTGAGTTACAGAATGAGTCGGGGAGGCGAATTTTCCTGCGGATTCTTATAGCGGAAGGTCCGAGGAATATATTTTGTGCCTAGATTCGACAGAATCGAAACATGAGAACATTATTAAAAATTCAATTGTTTATTTAATAGTTATAAATAAATAGGTAAATAAATAAATTTACGAATATTGTGAGTTCCATTAGAAAATGTAAACTTCTAAGAATCTCTCATAAAGTTTTCATAACATTTCGTTAAAAAGTATCTGAATAATTAATGTCTCCATTAAAAGTAATTAAAATATTTAAACATTCGTATGAACAATAAAAATGGAAATTTTGCAAAATCCTTTGGGGCTGTGTTTAGTATTGGTATAGGCATTCATTTGATCTCTGTTACATAAAAATCGACGACCCAGTGGTTTTTGGGGGTGCGCACTTGACGTGTTTCGTTGCCTTAACAGAACAATGGTCACTGCATAACTTGTACATAAGTGTACGTAATAACAGGCGCTCCATAGTAGCAATTGCATGTGCTAATAAAGGCATATCATTTGATGACGACTCAGACCACTACAATGCTAATAACACTATACTCGATTCAACAGTGAATAATTCTCCACATTTTGACATTAGTGATGACTCTTATGATTTCAAAGCAGAATCTGAGGGTCTTGATACTTTCAAAGTCCACATGACGAATGAAGAGTGGAAATCTATAATAGAACACCCCGTTCAATATGGAGACAGAAAGTATCCTATTTTAAAGAGAGGCGCATGGACAGACGTATTATCTCTTGCCATTTTCCAACAAACCCAACTTTCATGTGCATTTGTCCTCAAAAATTCAAAAATTTACGTGACACCTGGGAGTCTACACTTTGTGCGAATCAAATGATATTGTAAAAGCAAAAAATGTGGTAATGAGCTATTTTGTTACATTGAAAATGACCCGGGCGATACCGATTTGGATATTACTCTCAAAACACACGACACTATGTACGAAAATCATGAAAATGTCAAACGTCCGCTCAGAGGTCTTAAAAGACAACATGTCGATCGAGCAGTGTTTTATGAAGGCTGTGGTAACTTGTAAAAGATACACGGTTAGGAAGTGCTTCACCAGGCTAGAATGGAATACGTCAATAACCAACTTCAGGTACAACCGTCTGATGGAAAAGATATTGTGAATAATATTGAGAAAATGGAAAATATAGCACCGTATCGTGGATTCATCCATGAAGTGAAACATGACTTTGATTTTTCTTTTGAAACGCACGCGCAACTGCATACGTATGAACAATACTGCAAAACTATCCAGCCAAATTCTACACTATCCATAGACGGCACAGGAAGTATTCTCAAACCATTAATTTGATATGATGGAGCGCAATCAGGTCATTTATTTCTGTATTCGATAGTTATCAATTTTGATCATACATCGTTATCGGTTTACGACCTGCTAACCGAGAGTCAAGAAACTGACGTTTTTTGGTGGTGGTTCAATCATTGACAAAAATTAGGTGCTTCTAAACCAGCCTTTGCTGTTTGCGACTCATATATTTTGGAAATGACGATGAAGATCGTGCTACAAATCGTAGTGGAATCAAAGATTGGATTGATGAACTATGATGGGCACGTGAGATTGCTAAAAGCCAACGTACCGAGCGAAATCTTTTTTACTTTGATGACTTTATTCAGCGTTTCCTGTCACTTGCGTATGAATTTCCACTATGGACAGGAGTTGCAATACCTCGTCCAACTCAACGTGGAACATCGACATTTTCTGAAGGGCACTTCAACGATCTAAAACATAGAGTGTTAAGGAATCATCCCAGACCATTAAGCGTGGATGAATTTTTGGAATTAATATTTGAAGACAATAATGGTAATGCCATAATTTTGTCATCTAAGTTGAGGAATTACAATTAAGTGAGATGTGCTCATCTTAGATCCAGCCCATCATTAGAAGAGCCACGGACAGCTGAACGTCAAGCGAAACTTCCTGCGACTGCAGATACTGAGGGAATTTTCTTAACATCTACTAACGCTGCTGAGTTCTACAATAACAATGAGCCCAAAATCAACGACAAAGAACATATTAAAGAATGCAACGTCCAAAATAACACAACTGTACAGAAAGAAATAGATGAATATTTGAAGCTACAAACTGACATGGAAGATGAAGAGGAACTCGTTACTGTTCAAGATGTTGAGAGAGTTGTTTTGACATCCACAACGTGCTTCCGCTCACAGCCTAGTGCTTTTGACTCATACGAGTGCCCAAGCTGCGGTAGCAACACGTTACCCATTGCAGCGTTACTCGTCAACCATAAGATCGTTAGTCAAAATGGCTTTGAAGCACTCCAGCATGCGTTGGAATTGAGTGACCACTGTCATATTATTTGGTGTTGCAATGAGAACTGCTCTGAAATGTGTGTGGCCCACCGCAGCTACGCTTCACAAGTAGTGTTCACTCACTATAGTTCACAAGTGGTTCATAGAACTGGACTTTCGACCAAACTTGTCCACTACTCGAGGAATGCCTTGTGAGCTAAAGAACTTCCCTTAAATTCTACATTTGGACGGTCATCAATATCAGTAATCTAATTTTTACCAACACGTTATGCTCATGTGATTATCGCTTATCTAAGCTGTATGTATTACCTATTTATTTATATTATATTTATTTATGTCAATTTATTTATATTATATTTCAGTCTAGCTAGCGTTATGGTTTTAATCCCTGGTCATTTCATAGCGTATTGTAGACAAGGCAACTCTGGGAGTTATGTAACGACATGAATCCCAATATTATACGTGCAAGTTGCACTACACTGATAGTACCCCATCCTGCAATATATACCCAAATCACCTGCATAACCCAAGAATATTCACCAGAAGTACCAGTTGAATCTCTACAATCTTCAGAAAAAGAATACATTCCCATAAAAGTGCCTCTGAACGATTCCGACATAACATCCCGAGACAATTAGCGCAATAAAGGAAATACTGAAAGCATTTATTATAAGTCTGACGATGATAATAACAACTCGAGAAATTCTTCAATTGTGTTACAAGCTGACAATATAATACCTACCATCTTGATCGACGGTGAAAGTTTCGAAATCCTTGAGTGTTATCGCTTGAGTCAATAATACATGTTTTTCTATATTATATCATGAGCAAGTTCTTAATAGTCCTTGTGACTATTAATTTTTTTTTTACGAAATTGTGGATTTCATTACTATAAATTATTTTTTAATGCATTACCTAATAGATTTCTGCAAAGTGTTCATTATATATGATAAAGTATGCATAAAAATAATGGCTTATCAGCTCAATAAATTACTATAATGCTCAACAAAGTTATTCATGGGTCTTTTCCGTAGTCGATTGACTGAAATACTAAATAATCAAAAAAAAAAAAAAATGCATCATACTTGCAAGATCATTGTCAACTTTTATTATTCATGAGAGAGTGCAGCAATTTCTTGAGACTGTAGATTCCTTTTATTAGCAATTATTAGCAATGGTTTATTGCAATGATACTAATATTTGTGAATATCTAATCTGTACGGCTCACGCTGATGATTTGGAAGCAACTATCAAAGCCAAGGGTCATGACAGTTTTGATTGTGAAACCAACCGACTTTTATCTTGGGAATTAAGTACAAACTGTTTTGAAGTATTGGAACCTCATTGACTAAAGGAAGAATGGCACTTGTTTAGCATGCATAAAGCATAAATAAAGCAGCCTACTTTATTTATGCGGATGACGATCTCGATTAATTCAAGGTCTTATATTCTCATGGTTTCCATGCATGTGTTGTGAAAAATAGTATGTAATATGCGTAGGGCCAGAGTAAAACGCCTCTTTATCCTTCGCGTCGAGGTAAGCTGTAGCAAGCCTCATCTGATACCCAATCAGATGGTGTATAGAGTGCAGAGGGCTTTTGTTTGAGGGCGGGCAGGACGCGATTTTTATCGACATCAACTATACTTTCGAATATCTCCGAAACGGAAGGGCCAATCGGAATGTCTTTCTGGGAGCCGATGTTTGACAAGGAATGAATTTGATCTATCAGGTGAAATTCAACGAAATAATTTTTTTTTTTTGTTCATCGCGAAGTGTGGGAGTGTCACATATATCGACATATATCAAAGCCTATGCATCGAAAATGCAAAATCGGCTTCCTGAGCCCGATTCTATATGGAATTCCAAACACAACCATCCGAAAACATCTTTGTTTTCGACAACGATGAGGACAACATACGTATTCTACGAATTTATTGTAATTAGCGATTGTCAACGGCTGAGAGCGGCCATTATATTAATTCCCAGAACGCCTGTGAGATGTCCGTCGAAGATGATTTGGAGACTAACAAACGTAGGTATATTTACAATATAATGCTTTTCAATGATTTCTTTTGTTTATTTATTCCCATCATTCTAGAATCGAGGTATCGGAGAATAAATATTAATAGAATTCATGTATAATAAATAGATGCTTTAATCTGTCTGTTTAGAAAGATCCGATCATGACGAAATCAACGATATACAATTGTAAGTAACTCCAAAGTTTTTTTGCTTATGCTATAAAATGTAATTTTTAATTATCTATATAAATATTTCAAATAAAAAAAATCACTTCAACAGTATAAATCGTATACAGGATATGAAAATACAAAATCTCACAGCGGGGAATTCGTGTAGTAATTTTCACATTAAATAATATTGTTTTTTTTTGTTAGAATATAAAGCACGAATACTACGTTTAAATGCAGTTCACGCAACTTTAGTATTATTCTTTAATTTTTTAGGGAAGCATGAAGATGTCGCACGAATGGTGGATTTGCGGATCAAGAAAGATAGGTGCTTTGGTAGCAAACGTGGTATCGCGAAGCAACAATGGCTGCAAATCGCCGAAGAGCTATCGTGCGGGGCCAATGGCGAGCAATGCAAAAAAAATGGCAGAATTTGATTGCGATATAAATCGATTATGAATCCACCGACGGGGGACGGTTTGGAAGAGGGGAATCACGAGGCCGACGAGTGGCCATTCTTCGATATAATTAACAGTTACATGAGTAACAGACACGTAATGAAGCCACCCCTGCTATTGAGCTCGTCTTCTTCAATTCCTGGAACGAGCCGTCCAACAAAATGCGCTGCGCCGAACTCTGCTGATCAAGAAAATAAGGAGTCTAGCGAAGACGACGATGCTTCAGAAGTCGTCGTCAGACGAAAAAAAAAATCGAAGTAGTCGTCAATGCACGGACAAGTCCATCGACGATTTATTGCACATGATGAATGTGCAGTTGGAAGAAATGCAACGTCAGCAGGAAGTGGCGCGTCAAAATGACAGCATAATGATGGAGATGCTCAAAAAATTTCTGTCTGAAAAATAAATTCATTATTTTTTTCAAATATTATTCATTATTTTTAAACATCAAATTTTCACGCGTCTTAATATTCGAAATTCAAAACCATCAACATTAAATTCACCCGTTTTCACTCTAAATTTTCGATACAAACTTTTTAAACATCTCCTTCATTGCTTTTTATTTAATTATGCACGCGTAATCATTTTTTTCAAAATCCAATACCATTTTTTTATTTAAACAAATTTTCGCAACATCTTACGCATTCGATATGCATGCGTTATAATATACCAATTTCAAAACCATAGTATTTAAATTTAGCCATTTACATGTACACTATTCTTGATTTTATTTGTGATTTTGACCGTTTGTCACCCGTTTCAGTTGTTGCATGAATTTCTGTAAAAAAAAATAAATGATATTTCAATTTTTTTCAACGATCGTTGTTTTCAACATCAATATAAAAGTTAGCCGTTTCAATTATTATTTGCAGTGTAATTTTGTTTTTGATTTTAGTGGCTTTTCACGGGTTATATCCCAATAAGCACCAGCTCGTATAAATAACGTATAATAAAATCATATACTCTACGTTTATTCATCGGAAAAATGTTCCTCAGTTAATCGTGCATTTAGCGTATCTGAGAAACGTATATTTGATTCGTATAATTATCTGAAATAGTGAACGTTTTTAATTCGTTTATTCAAGACTTTAGTTAAACGTTCATCCACTACGTTTATCAAGTGTTTAAAAAGAATTTCGGCTTATATATGGAACGTCTTTTGGATGCGGCAATTAAATATTTATTACACGTTCATTCGTTTCAGATACTGCGGATTGCACCGTTCAAGAAATTGACAAAATATTTCCATTGTCCTGCTTAGGTGCGCATCTTGAACACGTAACCCTTCATTAGGTTAGTGTGAGTTCTAGTTAAAAATAGAAAGTAGTTATTGTTACCCATAACTCTAGCGTCAGCCTCTCGGCGTTACCATAAGATGGTTGGAGTATTTTAATCGCGAGAGGAGATCGCCGCCTGGTGGCAGCCGCACGAAGCGCGCTAAAACGTTCTTCAACCGTGTAATAAGTGTATTTTAAATATTTTAAAGACTTATATTATAAACAACTTTGATAAAGGTTGATTGCGCGTAATTTACGCATTAGAATTATACGTATGTATTTTGCGACTTACAAACGTGCTTTGAACCTACGTATATTTAAATACCTACGTAGTATACACATCCGTCTATACAGAATATCATATTATTGCTCGTTCATTATTGTATTGCGAAAATGTATTAATGAGATTCAGATTAAACCTAATCAAAGAACGTATTCCGAACGTACACGGAGAAAATTTTATGGTAAATGTTCCCATACTTCGTCTAGTACTCGTGGGACATACTTGCATCATGGCGATCCATCCTATACTTATGTATATCGGTACTATAAATATGGCAACGAACTAGTTGTAAAGTAAATTACTAATTACTATACGTCTTGAAAAAATTAAAATTCTTACTTCTCCTGTACAAAGATATAATGCCTGCTATACTCGAATGTTATATGTTCGAGTTGTTCATCACATTCACCAGTATAAGGTAAAAGCCCCTATTATTGACAGGGCCCCTATTATTGACATATTGTTTTATTTTACTGATTATTTTATTAACTTTATGATTAAATCACAATAAACATTACTTTTTATCATTTTTTAAACATTTTTTAATAGAAAAAAAGTAAAATTTTTTGCCTGAGTATGAATTATAAACCATAAAAAAAATTTTGTTTTTTTGAGTAGACCACTATAGCTAGTTTATTTGAAATTTCTTAACAATTTCGCTAAGAGAGAGTGTATTTATAATTGCGGATTTTTCTATATGATTATGATATAAGCCTTTCATCCAAAATTATTTGGGGTTATTTAAACTCTAAATAATCTCAAATTCATTTTTTTGAACTGATTAATTTTAACTATGATTTAAAAATAGCGGGTGTCAATAGTAGGTACATAAAAATTAACATGTGTCAACTAGCGACAGTCTAATATTTTAAGTAACTTAACCTCCTTAACATACACACCGGATTTGTTTTCATGCTGTCTCGTACAATTTTATCAACACTACAAATTGTTTAAGCGAAATAAGTATTGTTGTTTATTAGTAAGTAATATATAATATTTCATGTTCATATTTTAATCCGTGTAATAAGATACTTAAAGGTAAGTGGAAATACTTTGTAAATTTCTAAAGTATTGCAACCAGCTTAACAATAACCTTTCCCCGTGAACTCCGATACATGATTCGATCTTTATTAATTTCTTATAATAAATTATTCAATTAATTTTACAGACCATGTCTAAAAAACGGAAAAATGAGAAAATAAGGAAAAAATATTCCTCTCAGCAACTGTGTACTGCTTTGCAAGCTGTAAAAAGTGGTCGATCTATTGCAAGTGTCAGCAAAGAATACGGAATTCCTCGAGCTACTATTTCATACAAGGTGACAGGAAAATCACCGGGGAATAAAAAAGAAGGTCCTCCGACAGTTTTAACTGAAGACGAAGAAAATCAACTCGTCCGTTGGATTTTTCACGTCAGTAGCTACGGGCATCCAGTCACAAAATTTCAATTATTAAACAGTGTGGCTAAGCTTGCTAAAAAAATTAATCGTAAAACACGTTTTCGTAATAGTCGTCCAGGTCGATCATGGTATGAAGGATTTTTAAACCGTCACCCAGGCATTGCAAAAAGAGTAGCTCAAAACTTATCACATAGCAGAGCATCCTTGACTGAACACGCTGTACGCGGATGGTTTGATGAGAATGAAACTCATTTAAAGAAAAAAAATCTTGAAAATATTGGATTAGAAAGGATTTTTAATGGTGACGAATCTGCATTTTTGTTAAATCCAAAGAATGACTATGTTTTAGTGCAAAAAGGTAGCAAGAGTGTTTATCAGCATGTGGGTAACAATGACAAAGAATCATTGACCGTGCTGTATGTTGCTAACGCAGCAGGACAATTAGCACCCCCGATGGTTGTTTTTAATTATGAGCGTCTCCCTTCTTCAATAACAGCTAATATTCCTGATACATGGGCTATCGGAAGGTCTCAAAATGGTTGGATGACCAGTGAAACTTTCTTCGAATATGTTACGAATGTTTTTGAGCCTTGGCTGACTCAGAATAACATTCAACGACCTGTTGTTTTGTACATCGATGGACATTCATCTCACCTAACTATGGAGCTGAGTAATTTCTGCAACGAGAAGCAAATCGAGTTGATTGCACTGTTCCCTAACGCGACGCATATTATGCAACCGTTAGATGGTGCATTTTTTAAACCCTTGAAAGCAAAATATAAGGAATGCGTTACGGAATGGCGTCTGAATAATGATGGTAAATCTATGAAAAGAGAAAACTGTGCGCCTATTTTAAAAGAAGCTGTTGAGAAAATTGATTGTAAAAAAATTATTGTTAATGGGTTTAAAAAGTGTGGTCTTTTTCCTCTGAATGCTGAAGCTATTGACTATTATAAACTAAATAAATGTAATATTATGCCACCAACTGATGCTTCTAATAATAAAAATACTTTGGATGGAACAAACCAATGTGGTACAAGTACAAATAATTATTTGGAGCTCTTCGAAAAAGACCTGAACGAGATTCTGCTAGCTGAGTTTTATGAGTCGGAGCTTACAGGAGTTTGGCAAGGAGATGTTCAACACACTAGCTTGTTTAAGTTTTGGTTGAATGCTAGGAGACGATTTTGTAAATTTTCAATATTTCAGTTTAATTAACTATTTACTTAATTCTCGTTTTCCTACCCTACTTTCTCACACTTTTTTTACTATCCTGATTCCTTTAGGTCGTAAAGCTACAACTACTATTCCTGATCCCAACAAAATCACACCTAATATGGAGAATAATAATGCTGAGACGGTTAATAATATCAATAGTAACGATGAAGTTATTATTGGTCAAAATATTGATAATATTCCAATTTTAGTACTTGACGTTGGTGATGATTTAGACTTAGAAAATTTGTTAATCGATGGTAATAATTTGTCTTCTTTGGAGTCTGCGATTGATAAAGTGCCCATACTACATGAAGTTACGGATGAATCTGATAAAACTCCCGTTAAATCAGGTGTAGATTGACTCGTAAAAATTTTTACCGTAGATTTCAACATTGGTTTTATAAATTTTTATGTATTTATTTATATTTTTCAGATTCTCTCGAGAAGAACCAAATTATTCCGGAAGACGTACCATCGCCGTTTAAGTCTGCTTTATTTTGGCCCAAAAGAGAAGCCTGCAATAAAAAAAGAAATCGGAAACCTAAACAAAAAATTCCTTCTGCTGCGACATCCGAAGAATGGAAAACTTATCACATCCAAAAACAGAAGGAGAAAAAGCAGAAAGAACTAGAGACAGCTGAAAGAAAGAAAAAACGTCAAGAAGCTGCAGAAGAAAGAAAAAAAGTGGCTGAAAAGAGGAAACAAGAAAGGATGGAAAAGAAAGCTCAGAAAGAAGCAGAAATCAAAAAACAGAAAAAGAAAACTGCGTCTTGATTTCATTTTTCCATTATTACTAATTTACTTATTGTATTCAACTATATAATTTGCTGATTTTAATTATAATATCTATTAACAATCTGTATTTCATAATTTATGTTATTTCAATTCCTTTTCATTAAATTTATGCGCATGCGCATTAGACCTGTCAATAATGGGATCTATGGTATGTCAATAGTTGGCTCTGATACCATTTTACCCTGTCAATAATACCTACACTTGAGTTGCTGATTTCATATTAATATCTTTGTCATTTAATTAGCGACTATTTAAGTATAAAAATTAAAATACACAAGTTGATGAATTAAAAAAAGTGTCTAATACAAAAAAAAATTAGTCAGATTAATTTAAATACGATTAAAAAATTCAAACGGTCACCGTCACTCTTACAGTGTCAATAATGGGGGCTTTTACCTCATGTAATAACTGCATTTTGCAGATCTTCGTACGTCAAGTATGTGGTATGAAAACAATTTGGATCCATTATTTTATACGATTGGCTGTGTGGGTGGAAGCAACAGTCTAGCAATTCTGGAGTTATTACTATAATCTTATAATGATCATCTAAAATGATATACTGGACATCGTGAAACACCGGACCTTCTTCGGAAGGAATCATCATAATAGTATTTTTTTTTATCATGTCATTTTGGTATCTGACCCACCTGACAAGCTGCACATTTTCTGCGAAATCCGATGGTAGTACGTCACGAAACACAGCGGTTCGAAACATGTCATCTACATTAATTGGCTACTTGTTAAAATTCACTTCCACCGAAAATTACGAATAAAAAACTTTAACTTCCTACTGGTGGCAATGCTATCATAAAACTGGCCTTCTGTCAAAGCGCCAAGGTGCGCAACGGCACGAAAATCGCACAAGATTTCAAATTTACTTCGCTAAACATCTGTAACTCCTATGAGGTATAGGGATCTGCCGTACAACTCCCATGAATTACTATACACATAGGTAACGATACAATGTTGTCAAGGCACCAGTTTATTTACTGAGTATGGTAGAATATACGTATATTCTGTATGGTAATAATTACAATACTATGGACACGCAGTGCTATATAGTAGAAATAAAGATTGCTATACAGTAGGAAGAAAGTGCTACATTTATGACGAGGTATACAATAACTTGGAACTCAATAAATTCATGTACGATACTCTCCTAAAAATTGATGTCCCTTTCAAGGCGAATATTATAAAACTATACTGGTGAATGTGATGAACAACTCGAACATATAACATTCGAGTATAGCAGGCA
Source organism: Macrophya annulata (assembly GCA_963924015.1). NCBI lineage: Eukaryota > Metazoa > Arthropoda > Insecta > Hymenoptera > Tenthredinidae > Macrophya > Macrophya annulata. Next base: position 11,128,520 of record OZ001262.1, read on the forward strand.
TTATATCTTTGTACAGGAGAAGTAAGAATTTTAATTTTTTCAAGACGTATAGTAAATAGTAATTTACTTTACAACTAGTTCGTTGCCATATTTATAGTACCGATATACATAAGTATAGGATCGATCGCCATAATGCAAGTATGTCCCACGAGTACTAGACGAAGTATGGGAACATTTACCATAAATTTTTCTCCGTGCAGATAATCACCTATGATCATTTATTGTTAGATGCTTGATGCTCGTGTGCGTGATCTATTTTATTGTTCGACGATATCTCGTTAATGAATCAACAGAGTTTCATGATTTTGGTCACAGTCGACGCAGTTCATTGTAACATTAAACTAATCATATTTGAGATCACATCGTTCGAGTTGATTTGGAGTAATTTATAAACAAACTATTCAAAATCAAAATGAATAAAGTGTTTGATCAACATGTCTAGAACCAATTACAGGATTTTGATAATTCTCGCCTCATTGACATCGACGCGGTTTACAGTATATTATAACTGATTAGATTTTGGACTTAATTTATCACGTACAGACTTGTAATTACAATATTTGCGTATCCATAATTTACCTCAAATTTATCAATTTATGGATAATGGAGGTAATGTAGTAATCATTTCTAAACGCTTATAGGAGATCACGGAATTTAGATATGTTTGAATATAATCAGCGGTACCTATAGAATTATAGTATTTCTCGTTTAAAAACGCTATAATTATTTACTGTTTCAAAATTGTAAATGTGACATAGTACTTTTCGATACTATAGTGCGAAAGTGTTGATTCTCGGACGAGTGTGAAGTTTTTCACCAGAGCAAAGCAAGGGTGGCAATCACACGAGTCGAAAATCATCTTTTGCACGTGTATCCCACTTTGAATTTGAAACGTGTAAATGCGTGCAAGTGTATAAGGTGAACGAAATAATAAATGGGTTGAGAAGAATGGAATAGGTGTATCAGTTGAACAGAATAATAAATAGATTAATATAATGGAATCGAAACGTGTAAATGCGTGTCGTGTATAATTTGAACAAAACAATAAATGGGTTAATATAATGGAAATAGTGTATAAGTAGGATAGAATAAATATAATATAATATATGCGCACTTTTTGGTGGATATGTGTTGCGTGCAGTGTTGAGCTTGAGGCAACGAAACTTGCTGTTTATGAGTGGTCTAACTCGTACAGAGCTAGTTCGTGAATGTGGCACGGGTGTATGCTTTGCATGTATTTTACACGTTCACGCACTATTGAGCATATTTCATCAACGTTTATCAAAAAAGACATTGGAACACAAACATGAAATCCAGATTGAAAATTTCGCTCAGCAGACAAGAGTAAGTATTGATGAAACGTTTAAGTAATTCGAAAAACAACAAGACGTATCATGAAAAAAATATACGTGCAATTAGGATAACAACTACACGCTTAGTTTTTCATGTATTAATATAATTAGAATGTACATATTTATATAGAAATAGTATACGTTAGAATATTTCATACGTTATTACTCGATTTGTGATTAAACTATTGCTGTGAATGTTTATAATGATCTAATTAACACACCGACGATATGCATAAATGCGTGCATAAAGAAGGACGCGACTGTGATGGGATTTCTAAAAACAAAAAAACAGTAGCTCACACAATTCTCAACTGCTTTTAATTTATTTAATATTTAATAACAAATAAAAATAGTAACAACTCAGTCGATGTGCAATTGATTTATCATGAATATTGCGTACAACATGATCACGCTCGTAATATAAATAGTAGGTTGTCAACTTTTGATTTTGGAATTTTTTATTTTTATCTCACAATAAAATTTGTGCGTTTTATATATCCGGATAAGTATATAAAATCTGCTCCCAGTGATCTTAAAAAATACATGTAGCTGATCGATGTCAAATTTAAAAAAAAAAAATTTCAAGAAATTATCATACGAGTTACAACATAATTCAAAAATACGTATTTTTCATTTTTTTATTTTATTTCAACTATTCTAATTAATATTTTTTCACACAAATTTTTTTTTGAAGAATTCGATAAGAGACGTTGAAAAGTAATAATCTTGTAAGTCTTCAACCATCCCTTTTTTTTTCAAAAAATACAAAATTTTTTATCGTTATATTTAAATATGTTTCTTTCGGGTGGCAGTCACAAATTTTTCACAGAAATCTTCTTCCTTGCTATTCATTACACGGTAAAATTTTCAACTGGATCCATTTGGTGCAACATGGTCGAAAAAAATAGAATCGTTTTTAATTAAATATTTGCTTCGAATATTCACCACTGATTGAATTGTAAAATATTTTGTTTAATTTAAATATATATCGCAAATCGGACTTAAATTTTTAATACTTTCGGGAATAATTATTCAATGTTAATATATTGTAAAAAACAAAAAAAATTCAGACCAACTTTGGGCAACACATATTGAAATCATGGATAAATCAAAGGTTCGACAAAGACAACCGCGTAGAAGTTACAGGATTATGTATTTTACACATGTATAAACATTTCAATAAATCCCTACAGCACATTTTTGTTGATTGTAGTTCATCAGTACTTATAAATAATTTTAAAAAGCAAAATAGTAATCAAAATGAGTCATATAAGAATTTGAAAATTTTTGAACTTAAATTATAAAAATTCATGGTGGTGTATCGGAAATACTTTCAAATAGAGTACCGTATTAAAAATTGACAAAGGGTATAGCCGGATAAGTATGTAAAATCTGCCATCATAGATATTTAAAAATCCATATAGCAGATCGATTTATAGTTGGAAAAAAAAAACAAATGGAAAAATTTCAAAAAATGTTCAAATGTTCATACTACTCATTTTGATTTCTATTTTGCTTTTTAAAATTATTTATAAGTGTTGATAAACTAAAATCAACAAAAATGTGTAGTAGATGTATAGAAATGTGTATAAATGTGTAAAATAGATAATTAGCTAACGCAATTTGATTGCATATATCCCGTAACTTCTACGTGGTTGACTTTGTCGAACCGTAGATTCATCCATAATTTCAATATGTGTTACCGAGAGTTGGTTTGAAATTTTGTTTTATAATATATTAAACTGGAATAATTATTCCCTGAGGCTGAAGTTCGTAACGTTAACGCAACAAACTGAGCGAATTTTTTTTTTTTTTACATTTTCGTGACCAAATATTACAAAAACTTTAGAAAGTAGTTAAATACGCTCTGAAATAAGTAATATATGTGTACTTGGTGGATGCCACCCCTCAAATCTACCCTTATACGTTGTGGGGTGCTGATACTGTATCATTTATTTGACGAAGTTTTAGCGACGCATACACATTTCTCAAAAGCCCAGGAGTAAGTGCTGAGAACTTCAACCCGATTCAATTGTCGAAAACCACCCTTACCCACCACCCTACTATTGAATAATAATTAAAAAATTAATAACAATTTAACGGATCAGTTGGCGACGACCGGGCTAGATGCAAATAGTTTTTAAAATTATCCAGAACACTCAAAAAAATATTCATCGAAATCGACTTGTCGGAAGCCACTCTTACCTAATACCCTCATATTAATCTTTGAATTATTAATTAATAATTGTTCTTTATTGTCATTACATTTCACCCTTGAGCTGTACAGCTTTAGTCTGAAACATTTCTGTTGAAAATGCATTGCTTACAAGTTATTTGGGTTTGCCAATTCAAACGGACTACCTGGTATACACGTTACGAATCAAAAGATTCGTGCGTTTGTTTGTGCCATGAACTACGAAATTGTAACAAGTGGCCCGCGCTTCATTTTCATTTGTAGTTCGGCGAAAGAACACCAGAGTACGCTCTGCTGATAGAGAGCAATGGCGTAAGACCTAGACCGAGACCCGAATAGTGCGAAATGAGACACGGCTATAGACACAGGTAGCAATGACAGCTCTACCAGTGTTGGCTATTGATAAATCTTAACCGTCGCTGACTCTACTTATCTAAATGAAAGCTGAAGTTTGAAAGAAAAAAGATTGATCAAGCAAGGGAATGGTTTGGAACAAAAGTGTGATTCCACTGCTTTAAGAAAAGAAAACTGTTTAATAATCAATGGAATTATGAAAAAATAATGCAAAAAGGTGCAGCTCAAAATTAAAAATGACGACAAATAATAATGCTAATACTAATGAATAATACAAGAAATAATAAGTGGTTTCGTGTTTGATTCAATACAATCTTTCCTTCTAAATCTCAATTTAGATTTGGGTATGTTTATACACGAATCTATTGATTAATGTGTTGTTCTATTTCAAGTTGGTTTGAGTAGCAAAATCTTGGTAATTCTCGACTTTGATGTGATTTCGAATATTATGGAGAATTTTAATTTTGAAAATTCTATCTGAATTATTGAGGTTATCCAGCGTATCAAAAGAATTGGTTTTAATAATCAAGTAGATGAATATTTTCGTTAATTCGAATTCTGTAAGTTGTAAACAAAATGATAACGGAATAAGATATTTATCAAGAAGCGCCGAGGTCTCTTCTGATTCGCTCTCAAGTAACTATTGTATTCAGATTAGTGTCTGAGGCTTTGAAACGTTACAATGCATACGAAGAATGGAAATGCCAAACGTTCCAAACACCTTTAGGATTCGAAACATAAAAGACATGGAATTTTATATGTGCTAGGTATATTGTCCCAGAGGCACTTAAAACGTCTGGAATTTCCACTTTCCATATATCCGAAATAAACCATAGAGTACGTCGTTATTATTGAAACAAGCAGAGGCCCTTGCCACGTTTAGCCATCATAATTATAATCATTAGCAATCATAAAAAATAGCAAAATAATAATACTTCCGAAAAGAACCAGAAATATTGAAAAAATATGTCTTGAATTTATGGTTCCAAAAAGTTTTAGTCTATTATCTTGTCATCTCAAAATTCTAGACAGAGAAGAGAGAATTATTAACAAAAAAACATGGATAAAGAACATTCCAGTCAAAAAAAAAGTGGTATGGTTGAAAAAAAATTAAGATATAAACCTATTTTATCATAGTATATTTATTGTATATTTAATACTAACTATTCATTCAACTGCTATTCACATTTGATTCAGTACTTTGAACCGGTCTGTACACTTCATACAGCAAAGCTGTTGGGGTCTGCCATGTAAATTGTGCAAATACACGTATTTCATGAATGACGTTGGAAATGTTTCTTGAATTATTCAAATCCTTGACCTCAACTCTTTGGCAGGGTTGTTCTGCAAATTGGGGAACCTGGAAATGTCAAGAAATTATTTTGTGCATGACCTAGAATTTTTGCAATTTCTGATTAGATATGTCGTTTATTAGCCTGAGCCGATATTTGCGGTACTAGAATTGTCAACATTGGTATTTTGACTTTTTTACTGGCTGTTTAAAAATGAAAACATTCAAGCTTTCGAAACAGACTAATAATTATAGAAACTAAGAGAGAGCAATTAAAAGCAAGGGTAGACCAATTCGTAACCGACGAGGAGCAATTTTTTAATGATATTCTCAGCATCCGTCGTTAATATAATCGATTACGTAATGAAATTTGAAATGCGCTGTCACCCGGAAGAGGTTATGTCGGCCTTACTAGTCTTGATAATTTAATTATTTAAAAAATAAGAGGGATTTTTTTAATTTAATTTAATTTTTTAATTTCCTGTAGAACGTCGTATCTTCACCCGCTTAGTCAAAACATAGATTTGAATCTGGCCGGCATTTTACCATAAAAAATCCCGATCTCGTTTTTTCTATTTTTCTCAGAATCCAGACTGGAGCAATTAATAAAATTAGCGGAGCAATTAAGGAGCAATTGATTGGTATATAAAAAATTGAAAAATAATAAAGTCGCCGGCCAACTTTATATAGGTCCGACGCAAGGATAGTACACTAAAGTATATAAAGAATCGTGAAACTCGCGTCGGAGCGATAATTTTGTGGCGCCACCTACCTGCCGGGCCAGCTAAGTTCGGCGGACAGTTGCATAATAATGGCCGCCGAGAAAATTCACACTTGACGAATGTAAATGCGGTCTGAGAGCTCTATTTTCGCATGAAACGAATATGTTTTTGAACGTATATGTTCGGAATTGAAATAGAATCAACGCTATGCATTTTGTTTTTGCGTTTTCGACGCCTGGGTTCGGATAATAATCGACATGTGTCAACCCCACCCCTTTGTCGACAAAAAGGAAGTGGGCGACTAGGGATTGCCCTTAATAGTGGATAATAGGAAAAAAATAAAATGAATTACAGCAAAATAATATAGATGGAATTCATATCTACTACAAATACCAACAACTAATAAAATATAATAACATGAAAACTGACAGATCTATAAAAATATTATTATCTATTAAATATATTTCGAAAGCCGTAAATACTAACGATCAACACCGAATTAAGAAATTTGAGGCTAGGGGCTACAGTGGCCTAGTAGGCCCCTCAGCCCCCTAGCACCGCTTTGGTTATTTCGTAGGAGTAGCGTTTAAGGAAAGAAATAAAAATACACCGACAAACAATATTTGTAAGCAGATATTTTATTCAGCAAGATTTTTTCCTTGCTTTTTCTTTCGCAAAAGTTTCAATTACATCGTCAAAATTCAAAGTTTTTGTTAAATCACGTTCAATGCATAACATGCTTAAGGATGTTAGTCGTAATTGATCCATTGAGGTTCTATACTTATTTTCAATGAACGACAATTTTGAAAATGCTCTTTCTCCGCCACAGTTTGATACTGGGATTGTTAAAAATATTCTTAGAACTATAAATACATTAGGGAAAACATCAACTATTTCCTTATCGACCATCCATTTCAACAATTGAGTTGGGGGTGGAATATTTTGCTGGAATTCAATTTTCAGCAAACGCATGAACTCCATCATTTCGTCCGTTAAATGAATGTCTAAGTCTCGGGGATAAATTTTATAAAGACGGTCGGTACACATTTTCAATTCGTCTACCTCTATCGTGTTGACATTTGTAAGGAAACCGAAGAGTGTTGCGATATGACTGTATGCATTACTTCCTTTTTTCTAGCTCTACTCGCAATTTATCGAAAATAGAGACAAATGACGAGACGCGGAATGATTCCCTACTCTCCGGGCTTTCGCTTTTCAATGATGTACTACCATCCGCATATTTCCTAGTAATTTTACGCTTATGAGTAGATGAATATTCCCGAATAATAATAGAACTAAGTGATTTTGCGCATTGTTCGATTTCATCAAACTTATCTCTTAAATCAATTACGAACTCTACTAATGATTTTAACATATTGTCAGCAGTGACTAAGTCAATGTCAACTTTTTGTAGAAATTTGTTAGTAGAGTTGAAACGTTGCAAAATTCGGTGCCACAAGATAGCCATGATAGCAGTTTCAAGTTTAATGAGTTTATGTTTCAACGATTCTGCTTCATCGGGGGTACTTTGATTTTCTTGTGCATTATCTGCTAATTCAGAAAGAGCGTCATAAATTTCGTGGTAACTTACTTTTAAAGCAGTAGCTGCATCATATCTACATGACCATCTAGTGGCACACAAATTTTTAACAGCTTTTGTCGTATGGTTCGACAGTATGTCCCAGCGATGTGTAGACGCAACGAAGAATGCATATAACTTTTGTAGGAACATAAAAAAAAACGGATAGCCTCAGAACATACATCTACGCTACATTCGCCAACTAGGTTAAGAGAATGGCCAGCACAAGGCACGTAATACGCTAATTCATTCTGTTCCCGAATATGCGCTTGTAGTCGAGAGTACTTCCCAGACATGTTGCTGGCATTGTCATAAGTTTGGGCTCTACAATTTTCAATGTCAATACCATTTTTTTCTAGTACGGACAATACATTTGCACTCAAAGATTCACCACTATGGCTATAAATTGAAAGGAAGCATAAAAAGCGTTTGAATACAGACCTGCTCAAACAATATCTAATTACAATAGTTGATTGATCTACATGCGACAAATCAGGAGTAGAATCAACGATCAGGGCAAAGTATTTTGCTTCTTGAATTTCTGACAAAATTTTTGCCAAAACTTTCTCCGCAAGTAGTTTTATGAACTCTTCGCATATAGTTTTGGAAAGATAGGATACGTTGCCTCGGCCTTTATTACCATACAATTTTAAGTGTTTTTCCAAAAAAGGGTCAAACTCTGCTATCAACTCTAATAAGCCAAGATAATTCCCATTGGTAGAAGATCCTATACGTTCGTTCTCACCTCGAAATCCAAGACCACGTGTCGCAAGAAAACGAATTACCGAGACGATTCGTTTCAGAACTTCGGTCCAATACCTTATTTCATTTTGCATTATTGTTGCCAAACCTTCGCTCAACTTTTTCGCTTCATTTACACGTAAGGGCCACGTTATTATAGATTGCTTATGTTCTTGGCTATTCTCATGCATACTAACTATTCTTCTGCTTTTTTCCAATTAGAAAACCTGTCTTTCACGAAAGCATTGTTATTCTTAGCACCAAATAATTTACAAACATAGCAAAAAACATTCCCCGTTGCAACAGAATATAAAAGCCATTTCCGTTCATGCTTCTCGCCGTTAGCCAATACATGTTCAAAAAGTCCGTTAGAGAGACATCTATTTTGATTTTTATATTTCCTCGTAGATGCTTCATAGTTATTATTTCTGTTCCGAAAATATTCGCATCCAAGATCTAAGAATTTGTTTCTATCAGCGTCATGCATTTTGATAGGCCAAAGCGCTGGGTCACTACTAATCAAATTTTTGTCTAGAAGTAAAATATTAGGAATTCATGCAAATGATAGGGTCAATGAAAATTGGATGCCAATTGCATGCAAATGACTGATTAAGAGTAAATTTGAATGCAATGAGAAAAAAAAATAACCTATAGCACTTTTATCTACTTCAGAGGGTTCGTGGGACGTCTGTTTTTCAACATCCACATCCAAAGAACTTGTTTTCGGACCTGATAATTATTATTAATTTTTATATAACGGGAAATAATGATATACATATATTGTGTACACAAGATGTAGCAAAGTTCGGACACTATCTCAAATTAGGCATTGAATCGAAAGGCATGCATATGAAATGAATCTCATAATTGGTTGCACAATGATACAAGAAAGTACTGAAAGCGAAAAAATTCTACTCGATACTAGTAAATCTAGCCATTGACCGCTCCTTGTGGGAAATTTATTTGTATCGAAGAATACCATTATTTAATTGTATTGAACAAATGATTATTGGAATTGATGAAATATTTAGCCGAAAGTTTGGATCAAGACCACTTTTATTAAATTCAAGATCTCATTATTTTCATTTTTATAAATATTAACCATGGATTGTATACAATAGTAGAGTGATCTAATAAATAATATCGAGTAATTTATAAATCACTGTTTGAAATTTTTCCTATCAATCCAGGTATATCATCGGAAGTTAAATTATTAACGAAAGTGACCTTCGTTTTCCTGCACGTTACTGATAGTCGGAACATTTATTTGATAATTCTCATTCGATAGAATATTCGCGTCTACATTTTCAATGTTGTCAACATTTTCAACATTGTCGATATTATCAATATTTGCAACCTGACATCTGAAAAAATTGGTTAACTTCGGAAGTTTACTCTCGAAATCATGACGTTCTCGCAGAGTTTTCCTTTTGGCAGCACCACTCTGGTATTTTTTAGTCGACATCGTGTTGAATTATAATTTTCTTCTTCGTGGAAAAACTATGTTTATACTAGATTTCACGTTGAAGTTCGAATTTATATTTGAGAGACGCCTAATAGTACCCAAGAGTACTCATAATCAATCAGAAAAACCATAGAACTTATGGACCTAGAAAGGGAATAGCGCTGTTGGGCTGACGCCACGATGAGACAGAGATGTATTTCTCTTTTCGTTCGAGAAGAGGGAATCGGACGTTACGAACAGAGACTACAGAGAGAGAGATATATATCTCTGCCTCAAAAACAGTTGACTAGTGAAAAGCAGTGTAGCCAACCAAAGACAATATGAAGATAGGGTCTCCGTCGAACGACTTTAGTGCCCTCCCGTGATTGAACAATAAGATAGACAATATTAAAACTTATTTGTCAGCAGCTCGGATGGTATTGATAAATTTCATTACTTCTCATATTATCAAACACTAAAAAAAAACATAAATAACTTTAAAATTTACATCGTTTATTATTATTTTTTATTAATAATTAATTGTTAATATTATTAACATTTAGGCCAAAAGGGGACCCTTATGTTGGGGGGCCCGGGGGCTGCAGCCCCTCTAGCCCCCCCTCCCCTTAACCCGGCATTGTTAACGACAGGTAGATCACATAACATCATATTCACGTTTCAAGAATAATCGATTACTTTTCATTAATATTGTTACGAAAGTGATACATCCCTCACATATATAATTCACACGCTCTAGTAGTCATCTTAAATAAAAGATGTTAACATCATCCTCTTGTTCACCGTTACTAACCACGACGGTTATTGTAAATAACAGTCTTGTTCTTTAAAAAGGTCCTCTAAAGGTCCTTATTCAATTCCTTAACAATTTACCTGGTTCTAGAATGCAAGTAAGATCGATTCTGCAATAATTCAGCAACAAGACGAGGCTCAGTGAAGAAAGGATACTGTACAACCGTATATTATTATTCAGGGTTCGATTGCGGACTGTGATCAAATTCTATTAGTCGTCGATAAAATACGATACGAATTTGAATCAACGATCGATGCATTTGATTGTTTATTCAAAATCTATCACGTATTTCACGCGAAATATCCAAGAGCAGCTCTTCATCTGCACCTTTTAATTCAAAGATGTGTACATCAAGTAAAAACTAAATTCGACCATCTTCCATCATGTATTACTGATATAGTTGAAGTATTTGAAAAAATTGCTTGAGATATATCATTCATAAACTAGAGTATGACAATAGTAGATATATCATTGTGCTGAAAAAGTATATTACGACCCAAAACCAGAAAATTAGATTTCCTGGCGTGCGTGATATAAAGGCCGAGGCGAAGCCAAGGCTTTATATCACGCTCGCTGGGCATCCAACTTTCTGGCCGCGTGTCGTATACTATTTTTCTTCATCCGCAGCCGAAAGTACGTCCAATAATTAGGCTATATATGTATATACAGGGTGAGTTTTCTCCGGGGTCCTGAGAGGGTGTGGCTTAAATCGGCTGAGACTCCGCCTCTTTCTATTTACACTTGTAATTATCAGAATAGCAATTCTCCTACATTGTCAGCTACTATTGATTTAGTTCTTACCGTGTATCCACAATATACGAAAATGTATGTAAAGCCTTATCAGAACAATGAGATAATACTATTTACTTCAAATTCTGAATAGATTGCCTATCATAAGCTCGTTTGCTCAGAATAATAGATCGATTCAGAAATGAAGGTATCTGTATCTAAATGAAGACTATTGTCCTGACAATAACAAGTATGAATGAAAGGAGGTGGAGTCTCAGCCGATTAAAGCTACACCCTCTCAGGACCTCGGAGAAAACTCACCCTGTATACTGCTTTCACTTTTGCGGCCTGCCCGCCCGACTTTTGCAAAACCGAGGCAAAGCCGAGGTTTTTGCTGGTCGCGGCAGGCATCGAAAACATATGTAAACCGTGATGAAACATGCAAGAAAATAAAGTGCAAAAGGACAAGTAAGACTTCATTAATTAAATAATAGTAACATACATTACAATTAACTTAAATATTACACAATAATTATATTATATTATTGATATTAAGGGCAATCCCTAGTCGCCCACCTCCTTTTTGTCGAAAAAGGGGCGGGGTTGACACATGTCGATTATTATCCGAACCAGGCGTCGAAAACGCAAAAAGAAAATGCATACCGTTGATTCTATTTTAATTCCGAACATATACGTCCAAAAACATATTCATTTCATGCGAAAATAGAGCTCTCAGACCGCATTAACATTTGTCAAGTGTGAATTTTCTCGGCGGCCATTATTATGCAGCTGTCCGCCGAGCTTCGCTGGCCCGGCAGGTAGGTGGCGCCACAAATATATCGCTCCAACGCAAGGATAGTACACTGAAGTATATAAAGAATCGTGAGATTCGCGTCAGAGCGATAAATTGGTAATATTAGATTTAAATGAATTAGAAAGTGTCGGAATCGAGATTGATATCGCCAATGAAAAATTGAATGTAAAATTTGTTACAATAACTATGGTAGGAGATAATTTAGGAATGAACAGTGTTTTAGGATTATTTGAAAGTTTCAACTCGACATATTTTCGTAGAATTTGTTTACCAACGAAAACAGAATCTTCAACACAAAGTACAGAAAACCCAAGTAATATTCGGAAAATTGAAACCTATGAAAAAGACGTTGAAAAGCAGATGAATATTAAAAAATCATGTATTTGGCATGAATTACCGAATTATCATGTTTATGATAACTGGTCATATGACGTAATGCATGATATGATGGAAGGTCTGCATAGGTATTGTATGGCATTAATTATTGACCATTCGAAGAAATGAAAAATATTTTACTCTTGAGCAATTAAATTCACGTATAAAATATTTTCTGTATAGTGATTCCGATACAATCATACCTTCGATTACTGACAATCAATTGAAAAATAAATATATAATCATATCAGCATCAGAAACGTTATGCTTAGTACGTAATTTTACTTTGATCGTAGGTGAGGTAATTGAATTGAATGATAATGTTTGGCAGTATTACCTTTTACTATTAGAAGTTACCGAAATTCTATCAGCTCAAACTTTTACTACTGAATTAATAAAATACCTAGAGAATTTAATAAGCGAACATCATCAAGATCTATTCAATGAAAAATTGGAACCGAAATTTCATTTACTGCTTCACTATCCTAGAATTATCCGAAAACTTGGTCCTCCAATTTTAATTAGTGCTTTTAAATATGAATGTAAGCACAGAGAAATAAAAAAAGTTTGTAATTCTATTACTTCGCGGAGGCAACTACCTTTATTAGCCGCTATCAGATGTCAGTTAAAAGCTTGTTGCAGATATTTGAGCGAAGAAGGACTGAATGATTGTAAAAGTTACAGTAAAACTTCACACCAAACTTATGTCAGTAATACGGAATTTCCAGTGGATTGGTACGAAATTAATGGTATCAAATATAAAATTAATATGGTTCTAGTATATAATTTTGACGAGTTCGACGAACCAATATTCTATTCAATCGATGATATTTTTATTAATGGAGCAGATGATAATATTGTCACATTTAGTTGTTTAGTACTGAACACAATTGTTTATAATTCTCATTTCAGAGCCTATAATGTTAGTAAAAGCACAAAAGAAAAATCCTTCGCAATAAATGAATGTGATTCTGTTTCACTAATATTGCATAACGTCAACAACGAATTTTTTGTTAGCTTAGTGAAATTGTAAAAAATGTTAATATTTATATATTTAGTGTTGGTATCATATTATTATCCCGAAAAATTATCATCAGTACCTACTTTTACATTTTGTATGGTTGTAACTTGAGTAAAAAAATGTATTTCCGAATAATATAGAAAAATAAAGAAACATTTTGAAAAATTGTATCACAAAATTGAATTTAAAATTCTCAATAAGGAACCAGTAAATATTTCCATGAATTAATAAGTATAGTTACAAATTGAAACAAATTAATCAAATATTATTCAAATATTTAAGTCTTTAAACGTAAGATATGTAGTGTCTTTAAATCAAATCTCTAATTTTTTCGGATTAAAGTTATATTTCTTGAATTGAAAAAAGTAATTTTGTGAAGTGCAAAAATAATTTTATTATAACAAATAAGGATCTTCTCGTATGAAAACTAAATGTTTTTCCGGCTAAGATTTGTTTTCGTTGAATCGAAAAATTAATTTGTTTGAGCCAAGAAATTTATCATTTCCAATCTAAAAATTTATTTTCTTGAACCAAGAAGGCAATTTTCAAGAACCAAAAACTTTGGTTTCTAGAACCAAGAAATAAATTTTTTGTAGCTAAAAAATTCGTTTCCTTGAGCCGAGAAATCAATTTTTAGGAGCTAAGAATTTTAATTTCGTACACAAAAAAATTATCTTTTTAAAGCCCAGAATTTTAATTCTTCGAACCGAGAAATCAATTGTTGGGAGCCAAGAAATTTATTTTCTTGAACCTACAAAATTTTATTTATTGAATTAAAAATATATTCTTTTACATCTAAGAATAAATCGTATTGAAATAAAATACTTGATAATCTTACGATAAGCTATTTTTAACTCCAGATCAATGGAAACAATTTTTTTACCAAAATTTTTTTCTTCATCATTGTAACAGAAAAATTTTTTATTCAAGAATACATTCTTTTCAATTAAAAAAAAATCACTCCAATTGAAAAAGCAATACTTTGTAACGAATTATTTGATTAATTCTGGACCTGAAGGGAATTTTGAGGGTTAAAAAATAAATATAGACAAGTACACAGGATTTTTTGAGTCTCATAAAAAATTATGGTAAGTTTTTTTTTTTGTTTTTTCTTTATTGATTCGTTTTGCAATTGATTACTTTTTTGTTTTCTCTTTTTTTTTTTATGGAACAGGAATTTATTAAGAGGTGAGACTTTTTTATGACCCGATTTTGTTCTTCATTCATTCATCACACACACATGCCAATGAAAATTATGCCTAACTAAAATTACACCTTGTTAATATTAAAGCTGATTTTTTGTTTTTTACATAAAAGATATGATTAACTGAAATGGAAGCCAAGTTAAAGTGACTCTAATTTACTAAAGACTCTAAGTTAGTTAATCACAAAATAATAAAAAATCCGAGAGAACGATTTTCATAAGTGGTTTTAAATGTGATGTTCATTTAAATAAAGCGAGTGAAGACTTTGCTTATTCCCAGATCGCAGAACGACACGATTACTTATCTCGTTGAGGTATTTGTTCGACGTAAGAGATTCGAGGTCTCGTAGATTTCCAGTTTCTTTTATGACTCAAATCCAGGATCAAGCCTGCAAGTCAATGTTTCTGAATCATTGAGGAACCTCTTCAATGGCTGTGAAGTCATCAGATCTTGGCGATGGAATTGGATTTCAGTTTTCTTCACACACGGGGAACCATGTGCCCACGTGTTAATGGCTGATGATTACTAGTCTTCTTCGTTGATTTGTTTCTGTTTTGTTATTAGAAATTTTGTTTAAATTGTTTCGTTCTTACACATCACAGTGATTAAATGCAATATTGCAGAGTTAATTAACTGGTTACTCGAATCGCCAAAAGAGATTTTAACGTTAACCTAATTTACAGTGAAACTACGAGGACTAAAAATATATACAGCTGTTCAGTTAGGCGTCTTCTCGCAGAGTGATCGAGTCGGGTCTTTGCGGAAGTCACTTACTCGCAATTTGACTAGTAACCTAGATTTCGGTGCTGACACTGATCTACCAGTAGGTCGATACAGAGGTTTGGTGATGATATCGATATGGTTAAATTTAATATGCAACAGGTGGCGGTAACACCAACTGTCACAACTTCTTATTCGATATTTTGAATATGTTAGTTCAAGAAAATTCTCTTGAATCGAATTGATCATTCACTTTTGGTTTAAGAAAAAACTTAGGAAGGAAATATTTTTCTTGCTCCGAGTTAACCTTTTTTTGAGCAACTTTATTTGCGCAAACTTTACAGTCAGTCTCTTTTTGCCTCACTTGACTCATATTTTTGATTTGTAAATCATGAATCTCAACCGAATCCGTTGGTGTAGGAATAATACTATCAGTCACATTTTCTTCTACAGCCTCATTGGAACGTATCAACGTTATCCGGCTATCCTCTTCAAGCGTCTTGCAACTCAATATTTTCGGAAAATCTCTTTTGTCTATCTTGTCTCTGTTATTCTCAACACATCGGAAGCAAATTCATTTTTATCCGTATCCTTGTTCGCCAACAGGTAATGAACATACATTCAATGCATGTACTGCTTTGTTACAGTACATGCATAAATGTCCACTTCTCATTTCGATGCAAAAATTCGCTCTACGAATGAAATTTCGTTGAACGTTTTCCAGCATTGCCGGGGTTACGGATGCAATAGCAACAGCTATAGCAGCCCGGAGTTCTTCCAAAGTGTTGATTTGCACCCGGTAAATGTGTCCCTTGACATGACCCCACAGAAAAGAATCAAGTGGGTTCAAATCCGGTGATCTTGGCGGCCAAGTGACGGGACCACCACGACCAATCCACGCATCTGGAAACATGCGGTTGAGAACGTCGCATGCAGGTCGAGCATAATGCAGTGGTGCACCATCATGTTGGAAGAAAGTTTCGCCAACTTCAATCCCAGCATTTTCTAGTACTTCCAGTAGGCGCTCTTCAAGGAATAGACCTTTTCATCACAAAATTTTTTTGCGCACATGCGTGAGTATCAACCATTTTTTTCGTACGGTTTTTTGTAATCAAGCATATTAAAGTACCCGTGTACAAATAATTAAAATAAAAAAAATTTCAAATTGAGTATATAGTCAGTGAAAAAAAGTAAGAAGAAAATAAAAAATAAGTGCCTTAATTGAAAAACAAATTTTTCCAATCGATTATCATTATGTTATCTGTACGAAAAGGAACAACGAAACGGTGTTGTTATGGAGTATGTAAGAGTGATACACGCTATAAATCATTTAAAGCCAATACATATTATTTTATAAATTTTCCAAAGCCTTGTCTGCAATATCGTAAAAGAATTATTAAAACGTCAGGCAAAGTTCATATTAAAACATGTTCAAAATGTACGAAATGTGAATTATGGGTGAAAAAATGTGGCCGAAGTGACAGTGGTTTTAGATCGATTGATGATGTTACTATAAAAATACTTATATTTGTTCACTACATTTTCATGGAGAAAGCGGTCCAACAGAGAAGAATCCTGATCCTTTAAGCTATTGAAAATTTCAACAAATTGATAAATCAAACAATAAGGTGATGTATAATTATTTATACAAGAATAAGATTTTCGGAGTTATAACCTCAAACTTGTTTTTAGGTGGTCAAAGCAAGAACCAATTTATTTGAAAAGTATGGAAGATTTGATATGGAAGAAGAAAATGGGCCTCGAAAGACGAAAATAAACAATAGTGCAACCATTGAGTAGGTAGAGTATGAATGTTATAAAAACATATAGATTTAAATAAAAACTCTTTTCTTTTATTATAGATATCGACGGCTCATGAAGAGATTCACAATATCATTGATGATAATGCTTGTTTTATTCAACGAAAATTACCAGATCAATCATCATCAGAGATGAGTATAATGGACGGAGACACAAACTGTGAAGGAACTAGCAAACCTGCAAGATCTATAGAAATTCAGACTGATTCTATAAAGATGTGTAATAAAAGTATTCAGGTTAAGTTGCAGAAAAATTCAGCCATGGAAAAAGTTGTGAATTCTATTTGTAGTGATGACAAAAAATGCATTTTTTATACAAGTCTGCTTTTAGAGCAAATCCAAGCTTTGCATAGATTTTTGAATCCAGCTTGCGAAAACTTAAACTATTGGGGTAGTCGAGAGTCAAAGAATGAATGTTCTGAAAATAATAGTAAATACATATTAACATCAATGCAGCAGTTGATTTTGGTATTACTGAGATTGCGCATGGGATATTTAATAAGAGATTTAGCTCACAAGTTCGATGTTTCTACAGGGTTTGTCTCAAAAATATGTACAACTTGGATGTATTTTTTGCACAATGAATTTACTACTCGATTCAAGCCATTTATGTTTCCATCTAGAAAAACAATAGCTGAAACATTACCAAAAATATTTCGGTCTACAAAAAACATTAGAGTTATTGTAGATTGTGCTGAATTTTTTTGTCAATCGCCGTCAAATTTTGAACACCAAGGTAATTTATATTCAAATTATAAAGCTCATACCACTTTTAAAGTTTTAATTGGGTGTACCCCAAATGGGTGTGTTAGTTTTGTATCTGATGCATTTGAGGGTTCAATATCTGATCCTGAAATATTTAAGCAATCCAAAATTGCAGACTTATTGCAACCTGGAGATGTAGTACTTGCAGATCAAGGTTTTATGTTCATGATATAGTTGAAGCAAAGCAAGCACATTTAAATATTATTCCATTTTTGAATGGAAGAGACCGTTTAACTCCACAAGAGGAGATCTTGACGAAAAGAATCGCAAAACAACGCGTACATGTTGAACATGTTATTGGACGCATAAAAAAATTTAGACTTCTTCAAACAGTTCGACCTTGAAATATGCGTACCATCATGTCAGAAATTATATTTGTATGTGCATGCTTGGTCAACTTTCAAACACCTGTAGTTTTCGATGAATAAAATTAAGACCGGTATATTGTAATAAATCAAAAAAATTGTATGGAGAAATAATTGTATCACATACCTATATTAAAATTTCACGAAACATAACAGTTGTAAATCTAAATAATAATAATAATGTTTATCTATTTTTTTTAATGCATCACATATCCCTATATCAACTTTGATAAATCGTTATGTAATTATTACAAAAATATATTTATTCAACTTATTTTTCAGCGATAACTTTTATTTATATATTTAGAAATATAGGAAGATAAAAACTATGTATATTTCCTAATGTTGTAAAAAATAGGTTTGAAAATTCTTTGGAAGATATACTTCTCTTAGAAAAGTCGAAGGGTCTTGAACACCGTGGGATTCTCATTTCAAAGTACTCTGGAGCCAAAATATTTTGATGAAAAGCACTAACGTGCTGAAGTATAGGGTCAATAAAGTTTTCATCATAATAATTTTTTTCAAAATGGAAGCCCTTTGAAGTCCAAATAACGAAATCACACTACGACCTCTCAGTGATGGCCATTTGAGTTTGTATTTGGTAGTAATATGGATGACTTCGTTTTAACTTCATCGAAGTTCTGCTAACGGGAGTACAACAAAATGAAGTACGTTGCTGTGGCGTAAGAAGATGCAGGTCCGTTGAAATATAATTTTCCAATATTTTTGGACATTTGATTTCTAACACCCCTGTTGTATTCTTTAAAGGATCTGTAATTAAGCCATCTAGCGATGCGCCTAATCCTGGATACCTAGAATTTACCCATAGGCCACTACTCGTAACTTCATAAGAAAATTTTTTTGACGTAAAATATTTGTACTTTTGACGCACAATTTCTTCACTTGTTTGGCCATAGTGCATAGCATCAGTAGTTATATATCGATGAATCCACATCTAAGAATTGACAAAGTTAAATATTTGGTCATTTGTTTTTTCAGTCATAAATTGTTTTTGAAGCTGTAATTAAAATTTTGCGGTATTGCTACCATTTATCATTATTACATTGAACTTCTGACGTTATATCAACAGGTTCGTTCCTATTGTAAATATTAGTAGTTAGTCTATGAACTAATGTTTTTAAATGGCTTTCTCTTGGTTTATCTAGTTGATAATCGTCATACTTTGGTTGTAATAATAGTTGCCACATAGGAGGAGTTTTTCGACTGGCATTTATTAATTGTAAGTCAGATAGTAAATTATTAATTTTTTGCTTGTCTACCGGTCTTGTCAAACTTCTTCCAGGATCATACGATTTGCGTTTGGTGCTGTCATTTTTATTTTTATACTGCTGTTCATCTGCTTTATGTGGATTTTTTTTTACGACCTTGATTCCAGCTACATAATTTGCGAGTGCAAAGTAAACTATCTTTGTCACGATTATCCAGAGAATTTATTAAAATATATAATAGTGCTGCAACATGAGAACAGCGACCCATACTTGATGCTTTATAGTCACAAGTACCGTGAATTACTTGGGCACTCGGAGGATCAATCATAACTGCAACGTTATGAATTTTTTTTACTTTATAGGACGTTTGAATTTTGCATTTCATGCAGAACATTTCAGTGGTTGTTACAGCTTGAAAAATTTCAAATACGTGGCCGCTATCGATATATAATTTTCCTCGTTTCAACGGCTTTGATGTGCTATAATCAACTTTTGAACATTGATTACTATCGCGATTTTCAATATCACTGACATCTTCAATATCATCTTCATCTATGCATGATGTGACTAAATAGTGATGTATAGATCCATAGTTGAAATTCTTTGGCACATTTTCAGAGGGAAATGGTTGCCAAATTTGAGAATTATTTTCTGACTTTGCGAAACATTCTGATGCTGATCGCGTTTGTTCAAAATATCCAGCCATTTTCCTTTGTTAACAGCTGGGTCGACAGGTACATTATTCCTGATTGCATTTTTGACCCTGAAAAATTATTATTTTTTTTTAAATTATCTCGTGTTATACAATATTTTATTTGTATAAACACTACTCAGTATACACATTTGTCTTATTAATAATGTCATGTTTAACTTCAAAATATTAAATGATTTATTTTATTAAATATACGCATGAGTAATATTCATGTTGATTAAAATGTTTTGGCTAGTACTGAAAATTGATTGACATTATTAATTAGAATAAAAATATAGATATTGTTTGTTTCTATTAATTTTTACATAGTAAAAAAGTAATGATGCCTAACCTCTCTGCAATCAGCTCACTTTTTTTCCCTTTTTGCGGACGTCCATGATACTTTAGCCATCTTTTCGATTGTTCACAATTATGGGCTTCAACAGAATTATGAACAAGTGAAGCACCGTCAACGTTTTTTTTTAATAATTGATTTATTTGCGGACATAATATTGCTTTCCCAGCCATTGTTGATGAAAACAGTACGAAACTTTTGAATATATTATTTTAACACGGCGGCTGCGCTTGCGCTCGTCACATGATGAAAAGGCCTATTCGGAATAGTTTGCGGCATTCAAACGTGCGGGAAATTCGATTGGGCTCAACTGTGAAAATAATCCTAATTGATAATAATGTATTCTGACTGAACTAAGTAATGCTAATCTTTGAACTGAGAATATAAATTTCAAAAAGAATCTCAATAATAAGTTATAGTAGCTTACTGAAACGTTGCCTCTGATTCCTGCCCAATAATTAATCGAAAATCGCTGTTGGAACCCACGAACGCTCGTAGCGTGTGGATTTTCCACGTCCCACATGTGTAGATTATGGTAGTTAAATAAGCCTTCCCTGCCGAATGTCGACTCATCCGTGAATAAAATGCTTCTCGGAAACTCAGGATTCGCGGCATTTTGTTGAACGACCCATTCACAAAACTGTAAACGCGGCGGATAGTCACGAGCCTGCAGACACTGCACTCACGTATAATGGAATGCGTGCATAACATTGTCTTTGAGAATTCGCTGCACTGTGGAGTAGGTCGTCGCGCAAATCCTCGCAATATTTTTTATGCTGAGTGTAGGATCGTCATCAACAGCATCCAGCACCATCTCTTCCGTTGCTGACACGCGCGCATTGCGTATCCTTCCGATACCGCCAGTTCGAATAATCACTAGTGAACCTGTTTCCCTAGTTCCGCTGACCAATCTCAAAATTACATCCTTGTTTGGCTGTCTTTTATTCGGAAATTGCAGTGAATATTCTTCTGCGGTTCGACGTGCAGATTGATCACACGCACCATATGACATCAATATATCAAAATATTCCGCATTTGAGTGATCCATTATAATTTAACTATTAATAGCATAAATCGCGCCTAATACACATACACGAGTGAACTGTTTGCGGTCACCATGCATTGTTTCATAAATAACAAAAAAACACTTTTAGACAATTGAATAATTGCTATCGGGCTTGCTCGCTATCTAAGCACTCAGTTTTTCTTGAATGATGATTATTATTAGCGGGCGTGCTCGATATTGATAATTCAATTGTCTCATCGTTTTTCTTACTAAAATTTGTATGGTTCATTACACAAGGGTGTAGTGTCTGTAAGCTGGTGAGTATCCGCAGCGTTTAGAGTTTAGTAAATGGATCGTACAACGAATCAGTATCAGAATACATTATTATCACTTAGAAATATTCTTACCCAATCTAAAATTCTAAAATTAAATCCTGCGTCATTATCGAGTGACGGCAGAGGCGTAGTGATGGGGGGGCAGGGAGGGGCAGCCGCCCCGGGCGCCAACTTTCGTGGGGCGCCGAAGGCGCCCCAACATAATCGGTACTGGGACGACTACTACTCACCACAAGTGCTGCTTGCCGCGCACTTATTGTTAGTTCCGTGGCTGCCGCTATGTGCCGCATGTTGTTCGCAAGTGAAGTCGTGCATGATGCATACTATAACACTAGGCATCATGGACAGGCTTCACTCACTGAAATTATACTTCAGTGGCTGCTTTTATTCTTAATTGCATAACTTCTTTTGACTCAGCGTTAATGCTCTCGGTTAAAATAAATGTGAATAAAAAAGTATTCAGAGTCATTCATATTTCGTTTAGCGATTTGAAGTCTCATATTCGGCACATATTCATTACTTTTCTCGGTTCACCTGCATTCCATTCTCCTCTTATTAGCTCATAGTTCGTTGATTAATTTTATTGCGTTAAATATTAAATAGCAAAGCATAATGTCAGGTAAAAAACCGAGTGGGTTTCAAAATCGAAAGCGAAAGATGGAAGAAGTAAAAGAAGCGAAGAAGTTTAGTATATTGATGGATAGTTTTTTAAAAAAGGCTCGAGATAAAAATAATTCGGAAACAGAAGAAATTGTCGATGGAACAGCCGGCCGTGCCGGACTAGACAAAACACATGCTAGACAAACCACTATCGAGCCAGATAAAGAAGACACTTCATTTAATGAAGAGCAGAATCTCAATATCATACCTGATATTGTCGGGGGAAATGAAGATGTACGAACTCAAGATCAGGGCAATCAGGCAATCGATAATAGTAGTTATGTGTCTAACGTATTAAAATTTAATGATGTTGGCTACTTGGAATTCGACCAAAACTCCCAAACAGTAATCATATCTCAACAGCTGCGAGATGAGATGATAGCTCGCAAATCATCCATATTTCAAAATATAGATGGTCCATTTGTCATTCAAAATGGGCGTGCAATGACTAAATCATGGTTTAGGCGACGTCTCACCAATGGCGATGAGGTAAATCGCTCATGGCTAATTTATTCTCCAGTGAATGAAGCCGCTTATTGTTTCTGCTGTTTGCTATTCACTTCATCTAAGCCCGCTAATATTCTATCATCGTTTGAAACAGCCGCAGGGTTTTCTAATTGGAAAAAATCTGAAAAGTTGGCAGCACATGAAAACAGTCCGTATCATCGGAAATCATTCACAGCTTGGAAAGAAGCTGAAAGAAGAATTTCCGGAAAAGGAATCGATGTTGAATTACAAGCCCAAATTGAATGTGAAAAACAACGGTGGAGAGATGTATTGAAACGCATTTTGTCATGCATTAAGTATCTGGCTAATCAGAATTTAGCTTTACGCGGTCATGGAGAAAGATTAACTGCAGAACCTGGAGTGAATATAGGAAACTTTCTATCGCTCCTTAAGCTTATAGCTGAATATGACCCACTCTTAGCTGGTCATCTTCAACATGCCGAAGAAAATCCAAGATCTGTCTCTTACTTATCCCCAGAAATTCAGAACGAACTGATTCATATTCTTGCTGTAACCGTTCGGGAACAATTGTTATCTAACATTAAAAGAAGTAAATATTATGGCATTTTGCTCGACTCTACACCTGATATCGCTCATCGAGAGCAATTGTCCGTAGTAATACGGTACGTGGATATTGATTTCGTAAACAAGAAGGTTGCCATTAAAGAATCCTTTCTAGGTTTTTTAGAACTACATGCTAAAAGTGCAGCCTCTATAGAAAAAGTAATCTTGGATCAATTAGAATCGGACGGTTTACCTCTGGCAAACTGCAGATCTCAATGTTATGATAACGCGACTGTAATGTCCGGACATGTATCGGGTGTTCAAAAAAGGATTTATGATAAGAATCATCTAGCATTGTTTGTTAACTGTGATAATCATAGTTTGAATTTAGCAGGAGTACATTCGGCAAAACAGGATCCAGTTATCGTAACGTTCTTCGGCACAATCGAGAGTATTTATCTTTTCTTCTCTCGTTCAACACTCCGGTGGAGTGAATTGAAAAATGCTGTATCGAAAACAGTGAAGCGTGAATCCGAGACACGTTGGAGTGCAAGAGCCGACGCCGTCAACGCTATTCGTGCTGGACTCGATGGACTGTTAGGTTTGTTAGAAAACTTAGGAGACGATCCAAATGCTTCCAGTGATACCAGAGGCGAGGCTGAAACTCTACTAAAGAACATACTTAATTTCAATTTTCTAGTTTTCCTACACTTCTGGGATGATTTACTCAGAAAAATAAATCGCATCCAGAAGCGATTGCAAGATCCCACAATAGATTTTAAAACTGCATCGAATGACCTTAAAGCGTTATTGATAGAAATGAACGAAACTCGGGAAGATGCATGTGAAAGTGCAATTCAAACTGCCAAGAGTCGATGTCAGGAATGGGGAATCTCAATAGAAAGACGAATTAGACGACGTCGACAGATGCCTGGAGAATCGTCACGAGATGCAGGTCTTTGTGTCGAAGATGAGATTATGCGAGTCCTGAAAGGCGTTTTTGATAGACTGCAGAAAGAAATAACTACTCGCTTTACACGCCTGCAAGATCTAGATTCGAAATTTGGTTTCTTGCTCGATATTAAATATCTTCTGGAAGATAATACTGATGATAACTTGAATAGAAATTGTACCAACTTTGGGCAGTTCTATCAGACTGATGTCGATGGTACCGAACTTTATAACGAGATTATCGATTGCAGGATGCTGCTCCGTACACGAAACGAAGATTCGCCGAAATCTCCGTTAAATTTATTGCATTTTATAATTTCCTATGGTGACGACGTGTTTCCTAATCTGCGCATTGCATTGCAGATACTTCTAACGATTTCCACGTCTATAGCGAGTTGTGAACGCTCATTTAGTAAATTGAAACTTATACTTTCATATCTGCGAGCATCTATGGGTCAGGAACGGTTCTGTGATCTTGCACTTCTAAGTGTAGAGAAAGAGGAAGCTGAAAAAATGAATTTCGATGAGGTAATTGATCAATTTGCGAGGATGAAAGCTAGACGAGTTGCGTTGTAATAAAGATCTGTCTCAGATCGGCGAAAAAACAATTCAGATGGGCCGCTCAATATACATCAATGCCCCTGGGCGCTGGTGACTCACGCTACGCCACTGAGTGACGGTCTGGATAAACCAAGACAGGTTGATAAAAGAAGACGTTTATTGTAAGAAGATTCTTTATTCACATGAAATAAAAAATAAATTAATCGTTGAAACCCAGTAGAAAGTAGCTCCGGAGTACATTTATCACAGTGCAGTGCCTCGAAAGCCAGTAATCAGTGCCGGTCGACATGAAATGAGAAAGAAAATTGATTTAGTAACAAGGAATCAGGAAAATTATTCAGTATAAACATGAAGTGTAAAAGATCGAAAAGTGAAAATTCACAGCAGACGTACCCGATACAATACTCTTAAGGATCCTCGATCAACTCCATTAAATAGTTGGCAAAGTTATTAAAATGTCATGGACAGTAATTAATGTTCCGTCATAAAGGATCCACCTGGTATCCAAGAATTGAAAGAGAGCAATAAGAAATAGCAGTTAGTTACAGCGTAATTTACATTATTGAACAAAAATTATGAAGCAAATTGATAACTTACGGGACAATCGCCCCACAACTCTGGGAGATGGCATCCCCACTTCCCTGATCACTCGTCATCAGGCTAGTAGGCAACATTCAAAAGATGTTCGAAATGCCTTCCTCTAACTGCAGCGCAGTAACCAAGGCGATCAAAAAATGCATTGGTCGTGTTGCACATTTGGTCGCCAAATGTGCTCCTCGGAAATAGAGAAAGTAGAAGCGTATGATTGAGAGTAACTATAGAAATTATTCATTAAAGATAATTGTAATGTTAAACTCAATTTTTATATCTAGCGATGCTATATTATCTATTTCCCCATGTTACGACGTAACACTACTTTCATCGGAAAAACAAATTCGCCGCAGAAGTCCCTCGTCCCCGTTCAGGCGGTCAATCATCTCCTGGCTGAAACAAAAACGATTATCATCATCACCAGCCAAGAGTTCCTGATGATCTTGAAACTTGTAAGCTGTGTACTTAGCTTCACGCAGTATCTTTCTGACCGACGACTTGGGAATTTCCAACTCCTGGGCGATGCGGATGGTCGGCTCAAACGAATCCTCTTCGTCAGTCAAGCAGGTGTTCAGCTTGATTTCCTAAGGTAGTTGCCGGTTCGACTGGGTAACTTTTCGGGACCTTTCGTCGACACTGCCCGTCTGTTCAAATTTTAAGACCAGATTCCATATGGTACACACACTGGGTATCGGTCTGTCTATGTGTGCGGCCGTGAAATGATCCCGAATTTCCCGGTAACTGAGACCCTGGTAATACTGCTTCACCATCTCCAGCTTTTTCTGCACAGAAAACTTGTAATTAGGCATTTCTGAACCAATAGAAACTTCACAAAAGAATCGAGCTACTTAACAAACACGTAGTTGCACCCGCGCGATCATTTGCAAAGTAGTGATTTTACGCGGGATCGTTTATTTATACTCTGAGACTGAAGAAAATCAACGAAACTGAGCAGACAGACGATTGGTTGATACCGGTTGCATTCGTTCCTAACGCCCAATCGCGTTCTGGTAGCAGCTTCACACTACGTTTGAATTTTTGCGGCTTCCGCCCCCTCGTAATGTTTACAAATCGCACGGACCATGGTACGGATGGCTGGTGAAATACCTCCTGTTGATCCTTTTCCGAAATTCAAGAATTCAATATCCTTCGTAAGTATAATGTAGGAAAACATACAACAGTTCTGCGACATGAACAACGATGTTTAATCAGATCCTAATCTTTGAAGGTTAAAGTAAGTTAATTTCGATAATCTCGCGAGCATGCTGTGAAATTTGTGAATTGAGGAATCTTTACACAAGGTTGGCTTACTGTTGATTACTCGGTAAACTATTGACAATGAAAAAACAACTCACAATACAAATACAAGAAATGATATCTACAAAAACATCACTTTAAACGATATCTGACGATCCCTAAGCCGTGACTATGATTTTCGTGAATGGCAACGCATTCAATGTCTCATTCATTTTTATGGAACTTATTAGGAATTAGTCAAATCAAAAGACATCAGAAGCACCTATCTGATAACACCTTCCATTTTCAGGTAGGTAATAACACTGGTCTGCAACAAAAAAATTTATTTTTCTCCTCATTGTTTTCGTGCATGATAACATTATATTTGGTGTTCTAAACACGGAATTTACCATGCAAATAAATACAGCACATAGATTTTAAATATAATGTCCATTTAATTAAAAAAAAGGATATTATTAAAGTAACAACAATTTTGTCGGCTCTGATTATAAAAAAATACATAAAGTACACATAAAATACTCAACAAAAATATTTAGAATATGAACTTTGTGCAAAACTTACCAAAATATTTGATATAGAACGTAAACAATCAAAAGACAAGTTCTCAGCTAACTGTTGTAAAGTCACAGCGAATATTTCGCAAGCGCATATGTACTACCATGAAAATCACTTTCGGCACTTTCCTTCTTTCTCTTACGACTCGCTAAAACCTATTTTGTATGTACAGACACTGTTTATAATGTTGACGCATAAAACGAATTCGGAAAAACCTAAATTTTTGATATTTAAAAAAAAAATTCATATCACAAAATCTAGACGTGATAGAAAAAATCGGCCAACGGGAACAGATTCAGAGCATTAAAATCTTCATATTCGTGACATAATTTTTTGAAGGAGGATTTCGTTGCAGACCAGTGTAATCAAACAGCAAAGTAGGACTAAAGTTATCAACATTAAAGTTTTCACCTTGAGAGCAGTCATCGAGGCTGGTAAAGTACAATTCGAATCCTGTGATCTTTAAGTGATCTGACATTTTGGCATGTATTTAATCATAAAATTTTGTTCCATTACCAGGCTCGAGGCTTCAACATTGGTCAACAGTGATAAAATCATGACTTACCTGATTGGGAAAACGGTCTGCCGCAGGAACTCTGGTTTCTCGATCGGTGTCAATATTCTTACCATTCACCCTGGTCGTTCCGTCCGACAACAACTGTCGAAGTGGATTTTGCCTTGTTATTACCGTCATCTTTCTATCAATTGTGCGAAAATTGAAGACCTCAACAAACTATGACTCACGGTGTTTGAATATTCGATCACTTGACTTTGATCGAGCCACAGATGATGAGTTTTCTTATTCAACCGTTACTACTACTTCATTACATCCAGAAACCAGTCGATACACCATCTATCATCACTGTTGCCTGGGCAATACTGCACTTGCTACTACACATTATTAAATACTTGAACAGTCTCTTGTTCTATGATAGGGTTTCAGTATTTGCTAACTTCTTCATTCTGAATCTGAATCAATGAGCTATTCTGTAACTTGTCGATAACTCAACGCCATACTCACTTTACCACTTTGGAGAGGAGGTGCTACTGAAACTTTGACAAAAATGATTTTTTCGTTTTTAAAATTACTAATAAAAATATAATCAAAAATTTCTTTCTACAAAAGTTAAAGTATGTTAGCATGTATCTTGGACAAAAAAATTAAGATTCTGCGATGAAAGTGTATGCGTAAAGAACTTTTCGCAGAAGATTCCCTGCGCACGGCTGTTAAAAATTCCTTACGCATAACTTTTCATCGCAGAACCTTAATTTTCTTTTTTAAGGCACATGTTAACATACTTCAACTTTCGTGAAAGGGAATTTTTTAATTACATTTTATTTAGTAGATTTAAAGATGAAAAAATCGCTTTTGTCAAAGTTTCAGTAGCGTCTTCCTTACGACTGAAGGTTCGTAAATCTCTATTGCAATTATTCCTGGATTTCGTGTTCGCACTGTTTGAATCAAATAAAATCTGTCTCTGAGATCGAAAATAGAACCTGAAATACACAAGTTATCCAGCAGCACAAGTTGAAAGTCAAGAATTTCATAATTGTCCCTCCGCCACAATAACTTTTTCGGAACGTCAATGTTATCGGGTAATGTTCGGAGCATTATGAATAAAGATATTAGATTAGGTTTGAATCTATTGTTCCTAAAGAATATTAAAAAAATTGATTTCTGGAGAAAATTGTTTCTTCAGCTTCATGAAACATTGATATTTGTTTGTTTTCAGAGAACAAGGGATACAATCTTGAATTCAATACATCAATATCCTAATCTTAATTTTCTGCACATTACTCTGAACATCGATGAGTGACGCTAGGAAGCATTTTATAATTCTTGATTTTCAACTTGTGTCACTAAATATTATCTGCGTTTCTGATTTTTGCTCTGCGGATGAGATTTCATTTGTTTTAAACAGCACTGACATGAAATTCGCAAATAGTATTAAGATATCAAAAATTACTAATTGTTCATTTTTTGTAGGTGCCTCATTTTTTTTACTCGAACATTGTCGACAATTTTCAGAATAAACTCTACTTGTTATTGGGAAATTTTCCCCTTTAACAATATTTTTCTAATCAGGATGAATAGATTGAATAGAATTGATTTCTCATCTTCGTTAACTAGACTTGGCAAGATAATAAAATATTCAAACTCCTCGACCGATAAGTTCATTATTTTCCAATATCAGATCTCGTACAACTTAATTTACCTCTGAGATTATGAAAAAGCGAGAAATTTATTTCAAAGAAACAGCCCTAAGACCTGCTTCTGTCATCAGCCGACAAAAGTGGTGATCGTTGCTACATGTCATGAAACTGAATAGAAGGTTTCGATGAATGGCAAAGATGCGATTACTTTGGGGGTTGCGGACTTATTCTAAGAGTAGCCAATTAATCAGCAGTGATTAATATTTCCTGTTGATCGAAAGAATTTGGGTTATTATTTATTGATTTATTTGTTTATTTAAGTACAGGAATAGGTGTTATTTTGTCTGTATCAAATTAAAATGATTGAATAAACTGGCTTCACCTACCTTGCTTCGTTTTTACTGAGCACCCATCATTCTCAATCTTGATTTTCAATCTTAATTAAATAGAACGAATTCTCGCAGCAACCGATACATTGCATCGGAGTAAGGCAGTATTGCGAATAAATTTCGACGATTCTCTCTTAAATCGAGTATTAAACTCAACACCGAAGGCCTTCCAAGCATTTCCGAATCGCGACTTCAATTATTCGATATTCTAACCTCAAAAATCCGAATCAACCGCTTGGCCGCCAAAAACAGAGTTTGACAGCTAAAACTCAGGATGGCCAACCTGCATTAGCAGACGCCGAAACTCTCGGTTGCGCTGTCGACTGTTAAGTTTCCAGAAAACCTATATATCTATATACAGGGTGAGTTTTCTCCAGGGTCCTGAGAGGGTGTAGCTTTAATCGGCTGAGACTCCACCTCCTTTCATTCATACTTGTTATTGTCAGGACAATAGTCTTCATTTAGATACAGATACCTTCATTTCTGAATCGATCTATTATTCTGAGCAAACGAGCTTATGATAGGCAATCTATTCAGAATTTGAAGTAAATATTATTATCTCATTGTTCTGATCAGGCTTTACATACATTTTGCTATATTGTGGATACACGGTAAGAACTAAATCAATAGTAGCTGACAATGTAGGAAAATTGCTATTCTGATAATTACAAGTGTAAATAGAAAGAGGCGGAGTCTCAGCCGATTTAAGCCACACCCTCTCAGGACCCCGGAGAAAACTCACCCTGTATATATATGTGTGTGTGTGTGTGTGTGTGTGTGCGTGCGTGCGTGCGTGCGTGCGTGCGTGCGTGCGTGCGTGCGTGCGTGCGTGCGTGCGTGCGTGCGTGTATCCGATTATATATATATTATAATCTGCTTGACGAACTACTCCTGAAGTATCTATTTTCCAAAATCAGTATTATAAACCGGTGCATCATAATTATCTTCATGCGAGGTGAAGTGGTTTCTTAGACATTTTAAACTATTGAAAGGTCGTTTACATGACTACACTACAACGATATATTATATCAATACCTTTGTGATTATATTGCATATGAAGTTTATATTTCTTAGCTTCCATTGAAGTCAGACAATATTGGTATAGAATATTATCCATGATGTCTTATTTTTTTTATTTTATACCGGCTTTATTTTTTTTATTTTATACCGGCTTTAGTAAAGCCTGTGCTTTCATAAAATAATTTCAAAAGTATAAAATAAAAAAAATAAGACATCATGGATAATATTCTATGCCAATATTGGCTGACTTCAATGGAAGCTAAGAAATATAATCTTCATATGCAATATAATCACAAAGGTATTGATATAATATATCGTTGTAGTGTAGTCATGTAAACGACCTTTCAATAGTTTAAAATGTCTAAGAAACCATTTCACCTCGCATGAAGATAATTATGATGCACCTGTTTATAATACTGATTTTGAAAAATTAGATACTTCAGGAGTAGTTCGTCAAGCAGATTATAATTCAAACGAATTTCATTCTAATAATGAAAGCCATATTGTCATGAAAGATAATATCAAGTTGCATAATTTGAACGATTCTAACATGCCTTCCAATCATTCATTATCCAGAGAAGCCGTTAGTATTATATCCGAATTTTACTCAGATACCAGCTTGACTCGAATCCAAGTTCAGCGAATTGTGAATAGATTCAATTCACTCCTGAATAACGAAAGTATAAATTTTCTAAAATCTCAAGTATTAGCCTTGATTGATGGTAATGCTAGGGAAGAAATAGGTGAACAGTTTCATCGATTACAATCTATGTTCAGTGATTTAGATACAAAGCATAAACTTTTAAAAGAACTGGAGTTGAATTGGTATTACATCAAGCCTCGTGAATTTGTATTTGGATTCGTGGAGAAAAAAAATAGATTGGGGTTACTTGATAATGTAAAAATGACTGGTCAGTCCATTCCCTCGGGTGAAGTTCTGACAGCTTTCTTCGAAACTCCAGGTGTTCTGGCGGAAATTCTTGATTACATTTTGTCTTTGCAATCTAGCAATACTGGTATCATTTCAAATATAATACAAACTGATTTCTGGAAACACAAAATAGAAAGTTACGCAGTTGAGGCTCACAATATAGTGCTCCCATTATTAGTATATGAAGATGATTTTGAAACAGGAAACTCGCTCGGATCCCATGCTACTATTCATAAATTGTCTGGTCTCTATGTATCTGTTCCTTGCCTTCCGCCGAATTTCAGCTCAAAATAAAACAACATTTATCTATTTCAATTAGTTCACGCAGATGATGCTAAGATTACTCCTAAAGACCATTTATATGCTAAAGTAATTGAAGAATTGAATACTCTTGCAACAAAAGGTATAACGATCAATCTTCCTAAAAGAACATTTTCTATATATTTCAAGCTGGCTCTGATAGTTGGTGATGATTTAGGCTTGAACACGATCTTAGGCTATACCCAAAGTTTCTCAGCCAATTATTTTTGTAGAGAGTGTACAGCATCCAAACTTGAAAGCAAAACTATGTATGTGGAAGATGAGACAATACTCAGAAGTGTAACTGACTATGAATCAGCTGTCGCTAATGGTGACATAGGCATCTAAGAATCCAGTGTGTGGAATAAGGTTGAAGGCTATCATGTTGCGGAAAATCATGTCGCAGATATAATGCATGACGAATTAGAGGGGGTCTGTCGTTACGAAGTATCTTATATACTACGTAATTGGATTATAGTCCAGAAATTGTTCACAGTCGAAGCATTGAATGATAAGTTTAAATACTCTAAATTTCCACCTGGTAGTAATCCACCTGGGGCTATTACTATGCAAAATGTAAAATCATGCAATATAAAAATGTCCGCAGCAGAGATGAAGTGCTTTATTCTAAATGCAGGTTCGATTCTTGGTGACCTAATCCCTGAAGGTAACGTCGAATGGGAGCTTTATAAATTGTTGCGGCAAATAGTGTCATTAACTCTAGAATCATTTTCTTCGTTAGAATCATCCGATTTATTAAGTACACTTCCTGAAGAACATCATGAGTTGTTTATACAACTTTTCGGCAACTGTCTGAAACCTAAACACCATTTTATGATTCACTATCCGAGATTGATACGAACAGTAGGACCTTTGCGCCACTTGTGGGCAATGCAGTTCGAAGGAAAGCATCAGCCATTTAAAAATGTCGCTGCAATCACGTAATCGTGTTCATATATGTTGGACACTTGTTATAAAAAACCAACTTCATTTAAAAGATTTGCTTCTCAATGAACAATCTTTGAAAATATCACAGTTTGCTGCGATATGAGCAGAAACACATCAATACCTTTAGCAGCTCAATCTTGTTTACCGAAAGATTTCATTAAATACAGGTGTATAAAATATGTAATTCTGGACAATGTCAAATATCAAATCGGAATGACAGTAACTACTGGATATGATGAATTTTCGATATTCGGAATAATCACACAAATCTTCTGTACAAAATTGGATAGTAACAGACTATCACATACTGCTTTTCTTATTCTAGCTAAAATAGTTGAAACCGAATGTATTAACGAACATCTGCAGGCTTATAAAGTGAAAGAATCTGAAAGATTCCAATGTCTCGAATTTGAATCCTTACCTGATCACGAACTCCAATATATTCATTTTTGCTCGGATGGTGGATCACACAAATGTTTATAATAATACTAACTTTTAACTATCCAGATATCGAATAGATTTAGATGTAGCATTTTTTAAGGGGTAAACTTGTACCTATCAAGTCAGCTTGTACAAAATGAGTGCAATTCTGCATTTTCTGTTCTTACTTATATTTTCATATGTTTTAGTACATAATCAAAGAAACTTATTATAACAATATTAACAAAACGGTGCCGATTTGGCATGGAATGCCCCAGAGTCTCCTCCACGTGTGATATACACAATAGTACAAATAATTTTTATACTAATTAATAATAAATATATTTCAATAATATCAAAGATAATATATAATTAAATATGTTGCCGTAAAGGAAAGTATATCATGGCATTAACGCCAATAATTTTATTCTCATTTCTGAACGATTGCTTAGATTGTTAAGATTTATTTTGCCTATTAGAGTTTTCATTGAATGTATACTGCTCATTACGTTGTTTGTGCTCGATTACGAATGTACAGTATTCACGCACAAGATGTGAAAATACTGTTGGTCCCCACTTCACCAGGTGATTCTTCAACTTGAGAACGGTGAAGATTTATGAAAACTTACTGCCGCAAAATTGATCTTGACAAAGTCAAATTTATTTATTGGCTGTGAAAATTCTAGTCGTTAGAACGAAGAGAAGTCTCTGATGTATGTATCGCAATTAAACCCTTCTCGTCGAACGAGGGCTCTGAAATTGGAAACAATTTGTATTTCAACATGGTTCCGCCGGATTTTTTTTAACTTCAGAGCTCCATAGACCTTGTTCAACAAGAAAAGTTTGATTGTGATACGTGATTTCTTGGAGACTTGTGCTTCTCAACAAATAGAATTTTTAGAGCCAGAACACAAATCTTACTTTGGCAAGATCAATTTTGGGGTAATGAGTTTTTATACTTCTTCACCGATCTCGCTCTGGAGAATCACCTGGTACAGTAGTGACTAATAATTTATTTCACATCCTGTACAAGTAGTTAACATAAACATAATATATTGTGACACATGAAATTTGTTAGCATAACCATTTTGTTTTTGTCATAATAAATATAGTACACGCTAATATTCTCTTATTATTCACCATAAGATAATGTTATAGTTCACCCAACAACAACAATCCCAATCACGATATTCTATTAGGAAGCTATAACTATAAAAATATGTTTGATGCCATACTTAACCCAACCATATGGTCTTCGTAGTTATTAAAAATGGTAAAATATACTAAAATCTAGAGTAGACGTCATCAAAAGATTGTTACATTATCCATTTGATATACCATCCTAAACTATATCATACGGTAATCACAAAACAATAAGAATGTCATGTTGGACCTGTGAAATAGTAGCTGATACTAGATTACGTATTGCACGAGCATGATAAAGATTGTTACATCAGCCGTCTTTGATTGGAATCAACACCAAATCATATGGCTTGCGAAACAAATTAGATTGTTACCCTACTCATGTATAATAGTGTCCCATATTTAATGACATAGTACATCAAACATTATCAGAGTGTTGACCTAACTACCTGAAATAGTTATAGACAGCATTTCGCATTGCATTGTTAACCGGAAGTTTTTAATCAACATAGCGATACTTTAGTGTCAGTAACACATATTAATTATGGTAAAAGCCACATATCTGCGTCGACTATGTTAGTATAGTTAGTTAGTTTAGTTAGCCTGACTATAATTTTGAGCAATGATCAAAATATTTTTCAGGGTTTCGGTCACTATAAGAGTAGGGTCGATGCCATATTTAACCCAAGTGTATAGTCAAAATACAGTTTCCATAACTATATTTTTTTCTTAATGTAAGTGATTCATTCTTATTCGGAATCACACAATGCAATTTTTGAGTTTCTGTCACTGGTTTTGCTCGAGTATATCCAGATTAAAAACTATTTTTCGTCCATCCATCATCATTTTTTGTTGAATATCTTATTTCAATACTCGGTGAATTACTAGGTTGTGAAGCTCATTCGTAGAGCTCCTCAAGTGTAGTATGAGCAAAACCAGTGACGGGAACTCAAAAATTGTATTGTGTGATTTCGAATAAAAATAAATCATTCAAAGCACAGCGATCTTCAGCTCCTAATGAACAAAAAATACATAAATTGTTCAAGAGACAAAAAAATAAATAATAAAAAATAAGTGAAAAATTTATAATAAAAATAATGACTAGCAAAAAAGTATACGCTTGAAGAAAATTATTTTTCATTTTTCCGAATAAAATATTTATTACAGAACGTATTTTTTCTTTAATTATCCGTTGAAGTACTTCTAAAATAATATTTCCAGTGCTCTTCAACAAAATGATAAGTTTTAAGAAATTTCAAAAGTCGGGACCAAGTAGTGAAAATGGTTGGCTCACGATGGGACCAGGCTTAAAAATTTTCAAATTAAGTCAAGTTCTTTTGAGCATTTGAGGAAGAAAATTGAAGGACCCACAGATCCTTAAAAACGCGATTTGGATACAAAATTAAACAAAACATTATGACAACTCAAGCAAAGATTTTTTTGCAATATTTTTAAAAGACTACGTCTAAAAACGGATAATTTGAAAAGAAAAAATGTCCAAAGCGATCAATTGTTCAAAAAATTAAGGACATTCGAAAAAAAAAAATCGGCAAATTTTAAAAAAAATTGATGTTTCAAAAATTATCGAGAAAAGAAATCGAAAAAAATCAGGGAAGTGTCTTCAAATAGGTACTAATCAAACACATCTCAGTTTCAGCGAAATCGCAGATACAAACTCATTTGATAGGAAAATTTGGCATGCAATGCCCCATAAATAGAGACATTATTTTGAATTATGACAAATAAGAATTCCATTGTTTCTGTTACATTTGACAATTCTTATTCTGAATGTATATCATGAGTTTTCATTTATCTTGTATTGCATATGTGTCTTGAATATTTATTTATTGTATTACAAAAGTATTTTTGTAATATTTTCTCTGCTATTGCTCAAATTTTTTCTACAAACTCTTTAACGAAAGATCTCAATTATTGAATTTCATAAACTCCAATAATTATAACAGTTGAGTTGTGTAATAATCATCTACATAATTCTAGAGCAACTAGTAATTGTTGGGTTGGCACGGATAAGTAATTTATGGGAGAATGCAAATTTAAAAAGCTCAATCTGCAGATCTCGTCAAACCAGTTT
The DNA here is from genome assembly GCA_963924015.1 of Macrophya annulata. NCBI lineage: Eukaryota > Metazoa > Arthropoda > Insecta > Hymenoptera > Tenthredinidae > Macrophya > Macrophya annulata. The sequence goes on from OZ001262.1 coordinate 11,165,421, forward strand.
CATAAACAATTAGCGATATATCATGAGGAATGTAACTGAGCCGAATGACACGTTTTCGATCTCGTATTTCAGACAAGTTTCAAGTGTTCTGAATAAAATACAGACATTTTTATTTATCCTGCATAATAATAATAAAATTCAACGGTAATAAAGAAGAAAGAAGAACAAGAAGAAGAATATTTTTTTCAAGTAAGGCCTCAGTAGGCAAGGTATTATACTGTATGGTCAGTCTTTGTTTTGACCACAATACGAGGCTGCAATGCTAGCAAGCCCAGCCATTAATTCCTGCGAAACCTACCTATGCTAATTAGTAATTTGGATCCAGGATGGATTATCGATAGACTCAGAAAAACCTATTTCACGTAAAGGACTGCTAGAGGTCAGAGCCTGTTTGATCTAGTTGATCAGTCTAAGTTGTAGAGTATTTCATTGTCCGATGTGGTTGATCTACAGTGGAGATCCTGATTCCAACGTTCTTAAAGTCGGCCAGTTACACTCAGAAAAAGACTGAGTTCTGATAAGTGAAATTTCAAACCGTTTTCGTTCAGTGCTAAATTAGAAAAAGTCTTTGCAGTCCTGATCAGGGCCGAGTTCAGATGCAGTAAGCGTTAACTAGTTTCCGCCAGTAAAAGATAGAGTCCCTGCAATGGCAGCTCACATTTTTCGTTGAATTTATTTCTTTAGGTAAATTTGCATGGTCAGGTGCCAGTAAAAATGTCACGGATCCCACGGAGGCGAGTCACAGTCGATGATATAGGTAGCAATCCGCAATCAGGTACCAGTAACGTAGATAGCGTACCAAGATAGCACACTTTACATTCTGTCGATTATCATTGTCGACATAGTTAAATGTAGTGAATCGAAGATAAAATGTCAAATAAGTAGCCACTTATGAGACTCATAACAGTCAACTTCCAATATTGACGAGCGTATGACATTTTAATGGAAATTCGTTTACTATGTATTGGCATACAGTCAATTACTTTCTCTTCAGCTATACCAGTCGATTTTCAAAGAATAGTTGAGTCAAGCCTGACAATACGTCCACCAGGAGTCAACATTATACTACCTGGGATAATATCGAGCAGCAAATCAGGCCGAGATCAGAAAATGCGCAATGACTGTCGAGCTTGTCGACGTTCAATGTTCAATGCATGATTTAATCTGATTATATATGATTATCATTCCGATGATATGGCTGGCCGCATGAAGGTATTTGGTTCGCTACGTGAGGCATTTCCACAAGAATAACCTGTATAAGTGTCGACGCAGAACAAAAAATTATTGTAGTTGCACAGCCAGCACAAAATATTATTTCATATTAGGCCTAGAATTAACTAGAAGTTGACTAAAAGCCGCCGATTCTCCATTTTGTTAGTCAAAACTCAAACGCTGACATTCGACAAATGTCTGTCGTTCCTCAATCGATTCGGAGACTTATAAGTCACAGAGTGTTTTGTGCTTATCTCTAGTCGAACTGGGACTGCGGAATATTTTTTCTCGTGCGCTGATTAGTCAACGACAATTCCTACCGTCCCGAATTATGCAAGATCTCGCATAAATGGTTCACGATTTTAAATTTTATTAAATTTAAATCGAATTTGAAATTTATTCGTGATGTATATTGCGAAGGACATGAGAAAAAAAAATCACAAAAACGGTTTGTAAGCCTCAATGCAATGTGAAAGTCACGAGAAAGAAATCACACAAAAGATATTTGTAAGGAAAATACGGGCGTGCGTGTATGAATAAATAACAGAATAAAACCATAGAACACTAGAAGTCATTATGAACATTAGGTACGATAAGTATTGTAGTAACTGAAATGGATATTCTGATTGCAATGCAACTGAACATGAAAAACGTGTGAGTAAATACATTCAACAAAGGTAAATGCAGTGATGTGACTTATTTAAAATACATGTGTTTAAAATGCAAATGCAAAATGCAAAATAGCTATTAGTATTTTGAATTTAAATACCCTCATACAAAAAAAGCATTTTGTATTTTATTTGAAATACTTTTACAAACATATTTTCTATTTCAAAATGTGAAATACTTTTCTTACTTTCCATTTATTGCAAAGTGCTACCTCTCGAATATTATATTTTTCTTTTTTCAACTCAAATGGATACCAAAGGAAAGCAGGCAATAAATAAAATAATTGCTTGTTGTTGAAGTACGAAGAATAAAGACAGAAGATATTGAAAGTACACATAATCCGACTGAGACAAAAAAAGAAAAGAATGAATCTTACTATAGGTATGTTTTTGGAGGACTCAGATACTTCAGCAGTCAGTTACAATGAACACTACTATGAACCTAGAAACGGTGGAATCTTCAAATATAATGATACTGGTTTGAATTCCTTGAATAAATATCCAATTGTAAAAAAGTGTCCCTTGAATATAATACTTGTTTCGGAAGTTTTGGTGCAGTAAAACGTCTATTTTCGTTCGGTAGGATGATAATAAGGCCTAACATAGACGAAAGATGAATATATATATATATATATATATATATATATATATATATATATATATATATATATATATATATATATATATATATATATATATATATACA
>OZ001262.1:11170506-11203006 GCA_963924015.1 Macrophya annulata
TTTAAAATTTCAAATGACATATTTTAAATAATAAGTTAAAAAATAAGTAGGAAGTTTATATTGGTTTCGGTTCGTTATAATAACTATGTATATTTATTGTAACATTGCAATTAGTCATATTATAAATCGAAATGTTTCCATACTTTTGTAATTCTTGGAATTGATTAAGATCTTCCAATCAAATATTGAGATTAGAATGTCTTGGACGCTTCTCAGCAGGTGATCCACACGTAGTTTGTTGAGTTGAAGTTGGTCTGTAAAAATCATCATTGACGTCCTGTTGTCTTAAAAATTCGTCGACATTCACTTCTTCATCAAAGAGGTGTGACGTTCTTGGTTTTTGAATTTGAGCAGTAGGTACAATTTGAGGTCGATGTTGTAATGTGGATGAAATCTTTGAAATTGGTGGGTGATTTTCGACGTGTGCTGTGGAAGTAGATGCGATTACAGAATATTGTTTACTTTGTAACATTGATGAATTCGTCATTTTAGAATACTTTTTTAGAAAAATTGAATTTTATCAATAAATTTGGCATTTTATGCCCATAACTTCTTTTTTTCGTCGAATCACTGAAAACTGATGGTCTCATTTGATTCAGCGGGTTAAAATACATCGGAATAGAGGTTTGAAATAAAAAAATTTCGTAATTTTGAATCATTAGATACATTGAAATCCATTTATTTTACCCATCTTTCTTGAATTTTCAAGATACTTGGCATTTTATGCCCATAGCTTTTTTTCTGCCGATTCAGTAAAAAACTGATGGTCTCATTCAATTCAGCGGCTCAAAATACATCGAAAATGATGTATTTGAAAGAAAAATCTCATGACTTTCTGTGGTTTTTTGAAAGATAATCATTTTAACCGGTTTTTCACGTGTAAATCTTATGGAAAACTTCAGGTGCGTTGAGGCACGGGAAGAATCGATCCTACAGGTCCCAGCTAAATTCGCACATAGTTTTTAAGGTATATAGAAGTGATTTTCGCCCGGAAAACTTGCAAAAAGATGAAAAAATTTATCAAGCCCTGGCCTAGTATATACCTCTCGCTCGCACCTACAGTAGACTTTTAATGTGTCTGACAAGGTGTAAGAACCATGGAAACTGTCTGACTACTGAGAAAACATCTTTTGATAGTTCCTCAAGTAACATATGTATATAAAATTCAGCTGTTATACTGTAACGTAAGTATAATTATAATTCATTATAATTCAAGGGTGTCTGACAGGGGGTTGCGACTGCACTAAGTGTCTGACAATGGACGATATGATGTCTAATATTATTCCAAATAAAATATGTGAAAACTGAGCTTTATACTTTAAAAAATTTGAGGTGCAATTTTATACACCTTTGCTACCTGTTAGCTTTCAAAGCCACCGTGATCCAAATTTCATATTCGGGGATCGTTTTTACCTGTATTAGGGACATACATACAGAAACTTTCAGGTTTTATAAAATAAGGAACGCCTGATCGTCGTGGGCTCTTGGACTATACATGTTCAAACATGCACACTGTATCTACCTTGTCGACAAGTTGTAGCTATGCAGTAGTATACTGTGTTGGGGGCAAAGCTGAATGTGCTTCTCGAACGCTGTAAGTTACTTCTCGCACGCCGCGCTATAGTGTGATAACAGTATACTTTACGCACAGATCGACTGACTGAGAAATCGAGCTTCTCGCACGCCGTTTAAAAATAGTATATTGTGCAACAAGTGCGGGAAGTTGGCGATTACTGACGAGTGTGAATTTTGCAGCACGAGCCGGAGGCGAGTGCTGCAATCACACGAGTCAGTAATCGTCAACCCGCACGAGTTACACATCCTATTTTATGTGATACCAGCATGGGAAGTGAGACTTTCGGTTGTAAGACTATTTAAAATCGTCAGGTGAGAATAAGTTCGGTCCCCGACGCCACAACCAGCGATGCCACAACAGACCAAGGGGGGGTTTGGGGGGGCGAAGCCTCCCCAATGGGGTCCGGGGCGAAGCCTCGGTGGGGCCCAGGGGCGGCGCCCCGGTGGGGGGGTTCGGGGGGCGAAGCCCCCCGAGGCGTCATGCAACGAAATAAAAAAAAAATTTTTTTTTAAATCACAAATCAGTCTAAAGTAATATAATAATAGACTGAGAAAAAGATTCATTCATAGCTAATAAACATTTATTTGCCGATCTCGCCTTTTTCGAAACGAGATTTCAAATACATTGTATATATTTATACTACGGTAGTTACGTTTCAAAAGCGTGCGGTAATAAATATTACCGCACTGTTTTGCGTGCGGTAATAAACATTACCGCACGGTGTGGGGAATCGGCCATTTGGCGCACCATTTTTAGCGCGCAGTCAAACTTCCCATGCGGGTGTTACATAAAATATTTGTCAACATTTCTTTTCAATATTTTTTTCGGGATTTTTTTGTTCATAAATATATTTGAAACTGAAATCTATTTTCACAATCATTCTGAATGATTTGAAGTAACGTGAAATTTTCTTCTCTCTTCTTAGGGGATACCCCATTTTGCCCGCAGAGGAAAAAAAAATTTTCTCTTCGTGGCAACTGTAAATTTGTCTTACTAATTGCAAGTAAAAGTGAAAATAAAAGAATAAAAAAGAAAATTCAGCATATTTGAGCGTTATTTTCTTAGTGTCCCCGTTTTGGCAGTCCCTGTGTGCCCTTCTAATGGAGATCATATTAAAGAGGCAAAATGATAATGTTGCAGGTCTGTGTGTTAGTCGATGATTTTTTTCAAAATGATTATGATTCAAAAGTATAATGCCTAAATATATTACTTAAAAGCGTTTGAAGAAAGAAAAAAACAAAATAGTGCGCGAAACTTTTGTTAATCAATTGTATTATTTGTTGTAAAATAACTTTGATGATATAAGGAACCTGCATGAATTATTGAGCAATAATTAAAAATTGAATGAAACGTAAAACCACGTTAGCGTGCAAATCAAATAAAGAAAAATTTAAATTGATAAAAAAAAATTGAATTATGAAATTAAATTCTTTTAAATGAGTAAGGCAAAAAGAACTGGTGTATACAAGGCGCTCATGCAATGTTAGTTATATTGAAAACGATCTGTTCACGGTATCGATGAAGACTGAAGACCTGACAAAAAAATTTTTCTTCATGGCTGAATGAACTGAAAATTTTTTATTGACGAAAATCACCTATCGAATCACCGACAATACACAAAAGAATTCGTTACTGCATTCCTATAGCCGCTTGGTTAACCTACTCGTTAGCCATCCACGCAACTTTACACCTACTTAGGTAAAGGATAGCAAAAAAAATCTATGACAATATGTCGTAAACCCATGAGATATCTCGTCGATATCACCTGAATCACGATACAAGAGCATAAATCAACTCGCCTATGCCGTAGGCGCATCACGAGGGGCGAGGCAATCAACTTTTCCATCACTATAGCCGACGAGATAAGCAGGAAAACCTGTTACTAGTCGGGCCAGCAGCTATTAATAAAAGTTCCTCGATCATTATACATAAGTTCATAAATCTAATGAAAGATATTCATTCTGCGTCCTCGAGTGGTCGCGATCTTACGTCTCAATTCGATCTTTGCGACTCTCAATATAACGAATACAAAGGACGTAATTGCACTGTAAAGTTTTTAACAAATTACAGACTAAAGGTAAGACTATAATATTATGCTGATTCAAAATAACAATTAAGCTGATCTGAATGATAATTGTCTTCCGAAAATTTGCAAAATAAGGGTCTATAGTTTTGCAGGACACACGCCTTCATGTAGTCTACCTAACTTGTTCCAAGAACTCTGGACATGCATGCGAATCGCTTGACATATTCGTATTCAATCGCAATCAATCAAGTTAATTCTCTCTGAGATTCAGCTATAAAAATCTCATTGCTGTCGAATCTGAAACTAGTATGGGGACGAAAATCTAAATGTATTAGAATCTTCGGGGATGTAAAGCATCGGATAAAATGTCACTATTATGATTTATTATACTACGAACTGTAACCAATTCAATTCATCTCCACCATTAAAACGCCTTGTTATTAACAGCTGTGTATGTCCAGTATCAGTTTGCTCCAAAGCCCTGCATAACTTTGCGGTATATCTCGACATTTGAGACCAACGAAATCTACATAAAAGCACCCTGAGCAACGTACCATCAGCCTGATAATGAAAAGCACTTGGATCATCGCGATCAGTTGTATGGCCATAGCCAAGTGAGTCCTAATTATTTCATATGAATCAAATCAATGAGTTCACATAAAATTGCTGAGGGACTATAATTTTTTTTGTTTGTTTAGATCTTCTTGCCACGAAATCGACAGTCTCAATTTCCCCGATGGATTTAAGTTTGGAGCCGCAACTGCTTCGTTTCAAATCGAAGGAGCCTGGAATTCGAGTGGTAACTATCTTGTCAAAATTATTTGATTCGAAATGACATTACAAACCATGCAAGCTAAAAAAAAGAATTGTCGAAATAAAATGGAATTAGCTACTTGTCGTGTTACCTTGAATTTCAGTTTACAATACATTACGTTTTAGCCAAAAATCACTAAGACATAATCATTATACCTACACGTTTATACAAATTTTATATCGAGGATACGTGGCAACAGAATAATATAACCATATGTAACGCCATGTGTAAACCTTAAAGCAATTTTCGGTGAGGAATTTGATTTTCAGAAGGTTTCATAGATTGGAATCTGTTGTAAAACTGTAATATTGGCGCATCCTACGGTGCCTGTAAAATAAGACTGTTTCACTGTTGCTCGTCAGAACGGTGTAAGCTTCGTTGATAATCGAGATATGTCAAATTTGCAATTGGAACCACGATGTTTGTTGACTAGGTAATATTGTATGATGCACAAAAAGTAACTTTTTCTCGATATTCAGCTGACGGCTAAAGAAATCTTTGATAGAGACCTCGCCCAATCCTTGCCAACGATTCTACGTATTTTCGCAACCATCTACGCACTATTATTTATTGCAACTATAGTTTCTTGAACCTGCAACATTAATTAAAAATGAATTTCTAATCAGTGCCACTTTTACCCCGACCGATTATTGCAGACAAGGGGGTAAGCGTTTGGGATTGGTGGACGCATAACGATCCATCGCATATCGCAGACCGCAGTAACGTGGATGTGGCTTGCAACTCTTACTACAAATACAAGGAGGACGTTCAAGTGCTGAAAAAAATCGGAGTAAGTTGACAATCGATAGATACAAACCTTCGTCGAACTCAGTTCATAATTCTTTAATACTCGCCTCTTTTTAGTTCGATTACTATCGATTTTCGATCAGCTGGCCACGAGTCTTACCAACTGGACTTGCAAATAACATAAGCAGAGATGGTGTACAATATTACAAAAATTTGACGAATGAATTGCTTGCTAACGGTATCGAGCCCGTTGTGACGTTGTATCATTTTGACCATCCACAAATGCTGGAAGACATGGGTGGTTGGACCAACGAGTTGATGGTGGACTGGTTCGTAGATTATGCCAGAATTATTTTTGAGATATTGGGGTCCAGCGTCAAAATTTTTTCAACAATCAATGAACCACAACAACTCTGCAATGGATACCGAGGCCGAGATATGATGAGCCCTGGTATGTTCTAATTTGTTCCATGTGTGTAACAATGTCGACTTTCCAGTCCGTGATATTATAGATATTGCTATGGAAAAATTTGATGCTATCACGTTCTTCTAGGTAAAGACCTACTTGATGTTGGGGTGTACCTGTGTCTACACAACATTTTAAAAGCTCACGCAAAGGTCTATCATATGTATGACAAGGAATTTCGAGAATCACAAGGTGGTCAGATAGGTTTCACGTCTGCTTGCAGCGGATTTGTTCTGGATAATTTAGGTAACGCTGACGCCACCGAGACCGCATTTCAATTTAATTGTGGTTTTCTACCACATGCGGTCTACGTCGGAGATTATCCGCCAACGGTAAAAACTAGAATCGCCATGATCAGTAAGATGCAAGGGTACTCAAAATCCCGTCTTCCCGAATTATCTCCCGAATGGATAACGTACATAAGGTGTGCAGCCACTAATACGAGAAATTCCGCGTCTGGAGTTTGAAAAATCCAATATTAATAATTTCCTCCTTTACGGACACACAGAGGAACAGCTGATTACTTTGGTCTCAATCACTATACCTCCCGGGCCTATATACATGATCCAAATGATACATTTGGAAAATGGACCAGTGATTCGGGGATAAAATCTATCGAAGATAGCACCTGGACTAACGGATCGGCGTTTTGGCTGAAGGTAAAAACAAAATAACTATTACGTTTGAATATAACCGCAGTTCAAATGGCAAAGCTGATTACATAATTGGTTAATTCAGGTCGTTCCAAAGGGATTTGGCAATCTGCTGCGGAAGATTAAAAAAGAATACAATAACCCACCGGTGTATGTACTCGAAAATGGCTATCCCGACCATGGTGAATTAAAGGATTGCCGTCGAATTAATTACTTTCATTCATACTTGAAGGAATTGACCACAGCCATAAAACGAGACGGCTGTCGTGTCTTAAGATATACAATTTGGAGCCTGTTAGACAATTTCGAATTAAATTCTGGTTACACGTGAGTATTTCCTCCGCAGCTTCGTTTATGAATACTTATCGATAAACTTTTTGCATACTAATTCATGCCTGTTTTCTTTTCATCTTTCACTCGTAGGCAGCCCTTTGGAGTCGTAAGTGTAGACTTCAACAATTCCGAAAGGAACAGAACGCTTAAATCCTCGGCAATTTGGTGGAAAGAAGTTATTCGGACTTTTAAGCTTCGGGATGTTTCCTGTGAATAGAACTGGATAAAAATAATTCTACATTATAATGATTACGCATTCCATTGACGCTGCTCTCTTGAACATTCAGGTTCATAAATTTCATTTTTCAATAGTCAGCAAAGACAACTTTGCTATGCCAAAAATTTTATTGATTTACAAAGACATTTATTGATATTTGAAACAATCGACTGACATCTTAAAAAGTATTGTAAATACAAAAAAAAATTTCATACAAACGGTACTTAATATGGTTTTGTACGGGGCTAAAATGAAACTTCTCTGAGGTCGCGGATAGTAACGTTATCAAGTTTAATCTGAATCTACGGATAGAGACGGAATGAAAAATGGATTCTTATTCACTCTTTACTCGGATATATTTAAAACAAAATCGAATAAATTTTAATCATTTTCTTACGTATTCCATCTTTCCTTTTTTACTAGTCTTAACAGCCCACTGCCGGGGAACATACGGTGCGACGGGCCCCATAAGGAACAAAGATACAGTTAAAACTGTTACAAAAGAATATTTAAATGGTTTATCAACCAGAAGACAAATTTATCTTATCGATACACGTTTGATATACAAAAAAATACCAACGAATTTTAGTCCATATCATTTTTTCAATTACTGTCGTACGAAAGGCAAGCATTTTTTTCGCACATTGCTTTAATGCATTTGTGAAAATATCATCATAAATATTATTAAAATATCCCTAGAGTCATTCAGTTTGACTAAACCGTATTTTTGTGATATAGTATTCATGAAAAACTAAGACTAAATGTCTTTTACACGATATTCACGGGAGGGGATAGTGGAAAATTACAAAACAATTGATTATTGGTTTGTCTCGGAATTTATTGCTGCTGAATCGAAACAATATCTCACTATTCCTTATCGTCAAAATTGTATACAATTTTTAACTGTTTTTGAAAAATAGATGCGTATCCATCGCAAATACGTCTACTCATCTGCTTTTGGATATAGAAAGTAGCAAGTTTGGAATATTTCTGCTAAGCCTATTCATTGAAGTCCCTCATCAAGGAACCATTAAAAATGCTTATCTCCTGGAAAACGGTTTCACTGCTACTCCTACACCACTCGATCGATCAGAATGAAACTGTGAGGATCGATGTATTATCTTTGCAGAAAATTGAGGAATATTTCACTTGTGCACCTTTTAGAATTTTATGAAATTACATTTTCTTTAGAAATGTTGAAAAATTAAAGTATTCCCCCATTTCTTGCAAAGATAATAGATCGATATTCAAGGTTTCATTCCGGTCGGTCGAGTGGTGTAGAAATGACAGCGATCCGCGTTTTCGAGGTGTGTACCTCTTTGATAGCCCATTAGGGTACCCTGGAACTTGTATGTCCCATATACTCGGGAAATTGCGTCAAAAATTAAGCCTAATTATTTACGTTATGCAGGTGGGGGAAATAAATTTTTCATCCTACCTGCACCAAAAGTATGCTATTGCGTGTATGTAAACCGGGCGGAAAGTGGCTCTTTTATGCTCTGGTGCAGTAGAGTGAGCTCTCATGCGGTAGCGTGAGCTCTAAGACTAAAAGTAGTACTTTACTGCACTAGAGCTCATTTTACCGCACTGGAGCAGAAAATAAAACTACTTTCCGCTCGTTTTCACATGCACTCTAGAGCAAACTTTCGGTGCGGGTATTGGACAAAAAATATCGTGTGCATCACGGGCGAAAGGACGATTCTGAATCGTATGATTGTCACCACACTCCTCAGTAATTGCCTACTTTCCGCCCTTGATACACAATATACTATTATAATAAGTGTTTGTATCTACGGGGCCTCCTATCTTAAGTGAAACACGTTTTCATATCGTAGAATTGGCGAAAATACCAAGAGTCGGTTCGAACGTTACCACAACAAATATTGGCCTGGAGCGGATGACAGCGGTGATGCGATTTTTATTATTCGTAATAAACATTATATTGGGTAATCTACGTTGGAAATCACTAACAGAGCGACTTACAGTTCAATTTAAGCTTCAATAAACAAATTATTACCATTAAATTCCTTTCCCCACTGAGCCTCCATTTGTCGATGAAAATTCCTCACTTTTGATCGTCATCAAATATATAGGGTGAGTCTTATCAAAAGTGCCTCAGTTGCTAGAAAAACAAGATTCTTGGGAAAATAAAACGTAGGATCCCGTAAAAATTGGATTCACAAAACTCAGACATGCACAGTGTGGAAATTAGATTTTATTTTTTAACCCGATTGAGTGGATAGCACGGTCAGTGCTAAAGCCCAACGACTATTGTAACATGTTGAGTCAGTCGCTCATTGAACTAGCAAATAACGTTCACACCAGGAATCCAATAAGTATTCACGGGTCGCACTAAATGTAGGCTAGCGTCAAAGACTGTAATTCGCTTGTTACCGATTGAGAAAAACTCCCTTTCAAATACATATCCATCGGAATGAGAGGAGTATTGGAGATAGGTTCCTTATGAAGAGAAACAGATGGTAATGTAGGGAATTTTTAGTGAATTGAAATTTTTCTGTTACCTTGTTAAGTTGAACTGGCTTCGACGGAAGTCCTGGTTACAGATGCTTAGCGTCTCACAGTCATGGTTCGAAGTAGTCCCGAAGTATCGATGGAGGGTATAGAGTATCAAAAATAACTGCGGCTATTCTCATGTAATAATCTGCTTGATCGAGCGGTTCTTCTTTGGGAAAAACAAGAATAGAATCTCAATCGGGTGTTGTAATGGGCGTATCGAGTCGTGGAGTACAATACTTGCATTTGGCCGTGCTCTTGACTATAATGCGTCACATGTTTTATATTGTTAGTGAAAATAATTGTCACACGTGCGAAATGTTCTTCCCGCACTGAAAACTCGGTACACAGTAGATCGCAGCTGACTGGCGTTTCGACGGATGAATAAGTCAAACTATTTTTTAAGAATATGAGTGCATCTGTAGAAACATAACCTAAAACCAGCATCGAGTGTCACACAATAATTCACATCTCCATGAAGTAGACGTACTTTTTATTTACTGCAGATGAACTCGTATTTATGAAAAATAATTTTACTTGCTTATCTGCCGAATCGCTATTCAGCTGCGATCTACTTTGTACCGAGTATTCAGCGTACGAAGAACATTTCGCACGTGTGACAATTATTTTTACGAACAATATCAAACGTTTGAAGCACGGCCTGGCATGACCTTGGACGGTGCCATTGAAATATTGAACTCCACAGATCATGATCACAGAGATCGAACCCAGAAGGTATCTATAATTACCTACAAAGCAGTCGAGCGGCGAAAAAAAACGCAAGGCTGATAATTTCGCGAAATTTAGTTACCCACCTAGGTACACCCACCTCGACTCGCATCTAGGTGTTAGGACCGCTACCGGAGTTACCGTAACGCCTCTGAAAAAACACCCTGTAGAGATAATATTTGTATCTAATATAATGCTCTCAGTTCACCTTATGAGGTAATTATTTAGAATTTATTGTGTTACTTAATTTTATTAATCGTCGTTGAGTTCCCATAATGAGGCTTGGTCTTCATATTTTATAAAATTAAATTTCTATATTCAAACGTTATTTATTACGTCTACTAGATTATCATCTGTTTATTAATATTTCACTATATTTCTTATATTTATTGAATTATTTATGATCGTTGGGTTACCTACCCTGTAGGTTTTTCTCAGTATTTTGTAGAATTCTTGAACGTAACTGATTACATCCACTGAGTTCGCCAATACCTATGACTTATTAACCGTTTATAGTTCGGTCATCTAGTATAAATTTTGTTATCAACATCATCTTTCACCGTCCGAAGCTACTAAGTTCGATAATCGGTGGAGATTCACAATACTTACTCTCTAACTAAGGTGCTAAGTTCTATCTGATGTTAGAAAGCCTACATAGGGTATAAGAGAAAAATGTTGGTCGGTTAAAATATTAGTGTAGTGGTAGGTAATGAAGGTTCCTAACTTTTAGTAACCATTGGAGTTGTGCAGGTGAGGAGCGTTAGGTTCGGAGGACGTGACAATATTACACAGTACACGACGATGAGTGGTGGTATATTGGTCGAGGTGTCGAGGCAATAGAAAAAAGAAGAAAAAAAAATATGAAATTGAATTTTTACAAGAAAGAGTCAGTCAATTCCATTGGCCCAAGCAAAACGACATCCAGCTGATTAGAAAGTGCGTTATTTTTTTGGGTCCTATACAGATGACAGGAAATTTACCCATAAAAATATCAGTGGTCCAAAAAAGCAGAATACCGTGTGTTTGTGCACACGCGCTACACCATGTCCAGTAGCGAATGTACAGTCGCCCACCGCGTGGATGCCCACGTTACGCAAATTTATCGCTATAGTATAGTAAATACAATGTTACTTCGATGTAGGTGATCATTAGCTGAAACTGATACTTCAGTGCGCGGTTTGATGACGTGCTTGACCGTGTTCTGGGCTGTGGTATGACGAACGTTGAATATTGTTATTAAAAACAATTATCACACTAGTAGATATGGGCAACTTTGGGCAGACACAACAACAACAACCCCCCCCCCCCCCCCCCCTCTCTCTCTCTCTCTCTCAGCACGACTTTAGAGACACTGCTCCTCTCCCCGCTTCCCATCAGACGACTCGAGAAGACGAGAGATTCTAACCAACCCCCCCCCCCCCCCCACTCCTCTCCAACCTCTGTCCTGACGGGTTTCTCGACCGTGGTGCACAAGCGTTTTTCCTCCTTCCCCACCCCCTGCCTCTCTTGCCTGATATTGGGTCGACTTGGGTCCGTGTCACATCATCTGAGACTCTGCACCCTTTCCCACCGTCCTCACACCAAGCCCTACCCCCTTGATCTTACATGCACCTTCATGCTTGTGAAAATACATGTGTTGCGGACATGGTGTGGGAGATCTGCTGCCTATATTACTCTTATGTTGAGAATAAGGAGGGTAAAGTGTATAATTTAATGACGTGTTAAATACGAAGAAATCCGATTATTTTATTCATTCATGTAACTTATTCTAGGATAACATACAGAATCTTACCAATACGACAATACATTTTATACGTTCTCGAAATTGAAGTGCAGGTAAACAAAATCTGATGACTTCAACGGTCATGAATTACATGGGTATATATATATATATATATATATATATATATATATATATATATATATATATATATATATATATATATATATATATATATATATATATATATATATATATATATATATATATATATATATATATATATATATATATATAGATATATATAGATATATATATATATATATATATATATATATATATATATATATATATATATATATATATATATATATATATATATATATATATATATATATATATATATATATATATATATATATATATATATATACCCATATATATATACCCATATATATATATATATATATATATATATATATATATATATATATATATATATATATATATATATATATATATATATATATATATATATATATATATATATATATATATATATATTGTGACGTTGCATTTTCGCAACACGTCACAAGGGTCGTAATTCGCGGCTAAAAGTCGTGAGGGCGGAAGGTTCCGGAGAGTATGCGACAGATCTTAGGTTAAAGTACGCTCAATTAGTAGACTATTTATTATTTTCTTTTTTGCTGAGTTTTGTTTTATGGAATATTGTAAACCTCGGAACTTGGGAAGAAGACATCGCATGGACGTCGAGGGATTTCGACGTCTGGGATTAAGGTTCTTCCCGAAGAATCGAGTTTTGGATCGAGATTCCCGTTGTTCTTCAGCCTTTTCTGGAAGATATCACTCCGTTACTCCCGGTTGTGGATGCCACTGGAGCGGTAGAACAAGGATGGCTCCCTGAGCCAGCTCCTCCCGGTCCCGAAGATTCATCAGCCTGGGGCTGAACCACCACCGTCAACCACTTCTGGACGTCTCGGCGATGGTCGAATAGAGCAGTGTGAACTGAGTAGCACGTAAATGCTTCCCGTCGCCGATGACCAATCGACCTGGTGTCGAGCTAGACTTCACCATCGGCTTTCCCGGCGTCATCCTACTACTGGTGTTACCCAAGAAAGGTCCCGGTAGAAGAAGATGCAACCGTGTGATGCAAGCCTGGCTGTAAGCTTTCCACACCGCACATGGGGAATCTTTGGATGCGGATCCGGTTCGTGGGGCATTAAGATTCCGCCAGATCCTCTGTCTGGTCCGTTTTTCCCGTTAGAACGCAGCCAGAGTGCACTTCGCCAGATGATGTTCCCGGGGAGTCCCCAAGACGAGAATCAGGGGAGACGAGAGCGAAGAGCCAGCTAACAACATTTGAATCCTCCCGCCGAGTTGTTACAACGCGCCAAAGTCCCGAGCGCCACTCAAGCTATGTTGAAGCGAGCTGACGCGACCCGCCACCAACCTACCGGGGCGGGAAGCTCTACGCTCGGTTTTGGGTCTCAACTCAACTCAAAAACTGAGGATCGCCGAAATTATAAAAGGAAGAACAACGAGGAAATCTGCCTACTTCTACGCTCGTCCGTCATCACGACTACAAGCTAAGAATCTTCGTCCCGTCTCAAGCGAGAATCTCCCGAACAGTTCCCGGAAAAGTTCCCGAGAGTTTAGTTATATATTGTGTTTTTCTTCTTTTCTTAATCTTATTATTGTATAGAGCCAGTTTTCTTTGAACATTTAATTAGTTATTTAGTATATTTTTGTGAGGTTCACGAATTTATTCATCTTTAAGGTAAGACCTTTTTCTTGTACGACCACGAGTCTATCCCGATTCCCGTTTAGTTCATTTTAGCTAATGTTCTAGTTAATATTTGAGATTTAGAGTGACGTAGTTCACGATTAGGGTACGTTAAGTCCTTAGACTTCGTCCCGGTTACTTGGTATAGTTTTGGTTTGATTAAAAACGGAATCCCGGATTGACTCACGGTTAGCGAATTATTTGTGGATCTTTTCTTGCTTGATTATAGTATAAATTTCTCTAGAATCCTTTCTTTGCTTATTTTTGTAGTGTAATGCGTAAATTTCTCTAATTTGAGCATGTGATTTAGTATCTTTAGTTAAGTTCTATCTGATTTATCTTCTTTTCTGATATCGATTGATCTGTCGAGCGTAACTCCCGGAGCTAGCGAGCGTAGAAGCAAGCCTTTGTTATTTAGTTTGTAGTTTATTTGTTAAGATCGATTTTTAGCCCTAATTTTTGTATAACTTAGAGTCTTTTCTTGCGAGGAAGTACTTTCCTCAGGCTAAAATAGCCTAATTCCCGTAAATTCACGCCTAATATTGTATCGAGCCGAACTGCTGTAAATTTTGTTATATTTAGTTGTATTATTTTTCGAAAATCTAATTCTTGTATATGATTTATTGCTTTCCCGGAATTATCCGAGCCTTTTTCTGAACTATAATTTGCATTGTATAGCTTCTGTTTTCTGATTTATTGTTTGTTAAATTTTGATATTCCCGCATTGATGCTGATTGTTTGATGTTTTTCCCGAATTTATTAATAAATCGGTCATGATTTTGCTTAACTAACCCTGGTTGCTAAATTATTTAGGTGAATCCAGCCACTCTACCTTTCTTGTTTTATTATGTCCTGAGCTATCTGGCACATTCCGCCGTAAACTCTAAATTTTTAGCTTTTCTATAGTTTGAGCGACGTGAAAACGTCTGGCGCCCAACTGATTAATTTTATAGTATTTCTTTGTTAATTAGAGTAAACGCCGAAGGGCACGGTTTTTGAGATTGAACACCTAAAAATCGAAACCACCGTTGCAAATGGCGCCCAACGTGGGGCTACGCCAAAATAATTTTGCCTAAAAAGTAATATCACCTGTAAAAAGCATTATCAGCAACAATCCTGGGAAAAATCAAAAATCCGTGATACAAGTAATTAGCGAAATTCAGGTATTTCAGTTATTATCGCAGTCTCGATATATTTAGAATAAGAAAAAAAAAAAAAAAAAAAAACCCCGATCCGTTGAGAATAGAGTTTAAAATTTTTTTTTGAGATTTTCGCTTAGGTTCACAATAGTTATCGATAATACGTTACATTAAACAATAGACAGCATCGAACAACGCGCTGCGGTAAACGATAAACAAAGTATTAACGATCTGAATAGGGATTAGCGGATAACAACAAGCGTAACCCTGCGATCGAACGTTATTTTTTTTTTCCCGTGTGTTGTGGTATCGTGTTATTAAATTAGCCAACGTTTAATTCAAATTCAAACCTAACCGTTATATGGGACGCCCTTCCTCGGAAGACGCGTGGATTTATTTACTTTCGGCGGAACAGCTACGCTTTGAACTCGGCGAACGTTTACTGTCGCAGCTAGGAACAGTACCTACTTTAAGAGATCGGTTAGTACGGTATATAATGTCTCAGAGAGGAGAAAATATTGAAAAGCCTCCAACTCCTACTGGAGATCGTCCCGAAAACGATAACTTTTCTCCCGCGGAAGATCCTACTGTACCGACAGTACCTAACCGAATTCAAATTAACGACGTTACGTACGACAGTCCGCAATCAACAAATAATATTCCACCCGGTAACGTGGGAAATAATACAGCACACACGGAAGAAGTAAACACCGCTAGACCTCCCGAAGGTCAGCCGCCGCTTGATGACAGCCGACAGCATGTCAACAACACTTCCCGTTTTAATAATACTACTATGCGATCCCCTAACAATAACACTAGCGGTTTTCAATTTGTAAATAATGGTTCTCAACCGAATAATGTTAATTTTCAACCGAATAATGCTGGTTCTCATTCTAATAATGCTAATTTTCAACCGATTAATCCTGGTCATCACACGTTTAATTCTGAACCCCCACAACGTTATAGTAACCATCATTCAGAGTTCCCGAATTTTCCGGAACCCGATCCCGAATTTAGACATCACGATCAGTCCCGATTTAATTTTCGTCAGCAAAGCTTCGCACGCGATGGCTTTAATCCTCGCGCGGCACCCTTTCATTTTTCGCCGCGGCCGAATCAAAATAATAACACCTCACCGCATGCCGTCTACGAAGTGATGCGTCGATGGAATTTAAAATTTTCTGGTTCCCGGACCGAAGATTCGGAAGCTTTCCTTCTTCGGTTACAAGAAGGTCAACAATTGTTTAATATTCGAGATAACGATCTTCTTAATTGTATTACTTTCTTTTTGTCTGGTGTTGCCCTTTATTGGTTTCGATCTAAACGTAATACGTGGATTACTTTTCGCGATTTTGAATATGCTTGGCGTGATAGATTCGGTAACCCTAATCTTCAATTTGCTTTACGCGAAGAAATTAGACGACGCACGCAAGGCGAACACGAACTTGTCGCCGATTATCTCACTTACATGAGAGCGTATTTTGATCGTTTAAGCCCCGTTTGGCCCGAAGAGGAGCAATTGGATTACGCCTATCGTAACCTGCTTCCTCGCTATCAGGTGATGATTAATCGTGACGATATCATGACGTTAGATGAGCTCGAACACCTTGCACGTCGGCTAGAAATTAGTTTTCAAGCCGCTAATAATTATCAGCCACCTCCAACCCCTGAACGGTCATTGATGCCAGAGCTCGCGTATCGCGGTCAGCGTACTTCGGCTCGGCATAACCGTCTGGCCTTAGCTCACCTCCAATTCAATGACGACGAATCGTCCGACGAATCTCCCGAATTATTAAACGCGGTCCAACCACCGAACGATAAAAATAAAAACGCGTCGAAGGATAAATCCCGCAATATCTCCCGTAGAGATAAAAATAATAAAAGCAAATCTATGAAAGATCAACCGGCTACCGCAGCTATCACCGATCCCGAGCTACCGTCTAGCTCCCGCGCTACACCGAGTGCCGCTAGTAATCCGTTCTTACCGACTCCCGAAGTTAGAACACCGGAGCGTGATAATAGTTGCTACAATTGCCGAAAACCCGGTCACCGTTGGCCTGAGTGCACCGAACCTCTACGCATCTTCTGCTATAGATGTGGTCGAGATGACGTCACTAAACTAACGTGTCCTCGTTGTTCGGGAAACGCTCAAAGGAGCCGTTAACGCGGGCTGTCGCGGACTCCCAGAAAATGCCCGGAAACAAAGACAGCGACAATAACAATCCTGTACAGTCGCCGGATTATGACATTGCGTTCTGTAGTCCAGTACATTCGCGTGATAAAATTTCGCTCTTATTCCTAACTTTAAAAATTCACGGAACCCCCATAAAATCTCTATTTGACTGTGGCTCTTCCCGCACCTTTTTAAACGCGGAAACCGAAAGTCTATTGAAAAGACTGGGTTTTATTATCACCAAATCCCGATCTATTCCCGTATTAATGGCTGCAGGTCAAGAAGCCGAAGTCACCGGCGAAGTAATCATTCCCGTAGAATTGCAAAGAATAACTCGCGATATTTCCGCGCGGATCATTCCCGATTTAAGTTTTCCATGTATACTCGGATTAGATTTTATTAAACTTTTTCAAATAGTGGTCGATTTTCCTACTTCAACTTGGTATTTTCGAGATAATTCTGTTAACCAATTTAATTTCGAGACCTCCTTGCCTACCCCTACTTCACAATGTCACGGTATCGTAACCTTGACGGATACTCAGTCGGTCGAATTAAAATCTTTATTAAACAAAGAAATTCCACCTACTACGGATGTTATCGGAGTTACTCCTCTGACTACTCATCGTATCGATGTAGGTGATCACCCTCCGATTAGGCAACGATCGTACCGCGTATCCCCCGCGATTCAAACTGCAATAGATCAGGAGGTAGACAAAATGCTTAAAGCAGGAATTATTGAGCCATCGCGAAGCGCGTGGGCTAGTCCCATTGTCATGGTAAAGAAGCCCAATGGATCGTATAGATTTTGCATTGACTTCCGAAAAGTCAACAGCGTATCCAAAAAAGACGCGTACCCTCTCCCGCGAATGGATAATATCCTGGATAAACTTAGATTAGCTCGATATATTTCCACCATTGATTTAAGCCAAGCCTATTTTCAAATTCCTCTCGCTCAAGATAGTAGAGAAGTTACTGCCTTTATCGTTCCCGCTAAAGGTCTCTTTCATTTCACTCGTATGCCTTACGGATTAACTGGAGCACCTGCTACCTTTCAAAGGTTATTAGATCGATTAATTGGACCGGCCATGGATCCCTATGCGTTCGCCTATTTAGACGATATAATTATTGCTACGCAAACTTTTGACGAACACATCCATTGGCTACGGCATGTTTTACGCGTTATTTATCAGGCAGGTTTGACAATTAATCCAGAGAAGTGCGAGTTTTGCTGTTCTGAGGTTAAATATTTAGGCTTTGTTGTAAATCAAAATGGCTTACAAGTAGATCCCGATAAAGTAGCTCCCGTTATTAGTTATCCGGTCCCGAAGACCGTAAAACAAATACGGAGATTTTTAGGTATGGCTTCCTGGTACCGTAGATTCATCCCGAGTTTTGCAACTACTACTGAACCCTTAAATCGTCTCCTACGTAAAAATCAAGCGTGGATTTGGGAGAAAGAGCAGGCCGACGCTTTTGATGAAATTCGTCGTTGCCTCTCAACAGCTCCAACTCTCGCGTGTCCCGATTTTTCACTAAAGTTCGTGTTGCAAACCGATGCGAGTATCGTAGGTCTAGGTGCCGTGCTGACCCAATCTCCCGGTGATGTAGAACACGTGATTGCCTACGCAAGTAGAACCTTGACCGATGCGGAACGCAAGTATTCAGTTACGGAACTCGAATGCCTTGCCGTCATCTGGTCAATCCAGAAATTTAGACCGTATATTGAAGGCTATCACTTCACTGTTATTACTGATCACAATAGTCTAAGGTGGCTCCATAACCAGAAAAATCCCACTGGCCGATTAGCCAGATGGTCGCTCGAGCTACTAGGGTATGATTTTGACATAGTTTATCGGAAAGGTGCACTTAACCATGTGCCAGATGCGTTATCTCGGATTCCCGAACATGAGATCGAAGCTAGTGCAGCTATTATCCCGCAGCGTATTCCGTGGTACGACAAAAGGAAGACGGATGTAGAGAATTTTCCAAAACGCTTCCCGGATTGGAAAATCGAAGGTGACCACTTGTATTTTTATCGACCTAATCCTGTTATCGGAACTACAATAAACGATCTAAACGCGTGGAAATTAGTGATCCCGAATGATCAACGCACACCAGTCTTAAACGAGGCACACGATGAACCGCAATCCGGACATTTAGGCATTGATAAAACGTATAAAAGAATCGCTATCACTTCCCAATCAACACACGATGGTATGATAAACGTTGAGAAAGAGTATGAACCATAAGTTTAGAAAACGTTCATGAAGCACGGATAATACTCTTCAGAATGTCCGCCACATAAACGTTATTTCTTACGTTTATTAACCCATTTTAATACGTACTATCGGAAGGTTTCTTAAACGAATATTTGCGCAAGTTTATCATTAGTTATATTTATACGTTTAAAGTACGGTGCTCTACTTCACGTATAAAAGTAACCCGATTGTTGATGTACGTGGGATACGTGTTTTAAACCTACCATATGAACGTCAAGACTACTACTATAGATGATGCAGTGAGAAGTGTATGGCGTATAGGTTTAAAAAAACGTTAAAGTTCAATTCTTTTCAGAATGTCCGCCACATAAACGTTACTTTTCACGTTTATTAATCCATTCTGATACGTACTATGGAACGACTTTTAGGAGAATATTCATGCAAGTATATCATTGGTAATATTTATACGTTTAAAGCACATTGCACTAGTTCACGCCCAATAAACCATAGGGTATATAAAATAGGACTAATGTCCGGCCGAAAATAGTATATTATAATACGAATCCGGTAAAACTTTTTCTGACCAGTATGGGGTTACAGCACGAGCCGACGGCGAGTTTGGGAATCACACGAGATCAGAAGAAGTTTTTCCGTCTAGTATGGTACAAAATTTTACTGTAGGAGGTGTGAAAATGGGGGTTTTAGCCATGTTTTTTTTTCGCTTCAAACAACCTGAAACGATACTTTGACATGAATTAATAACCTGCGTGAAGAATAAGCCCTGTTCTCAAAGATTTAGAAGTGCCTTATTGGACTTTTGTCTTTTTTATTTCATTAACATGAAATATTATTTATCCATTTTTTTGCCTGGCTATAGAATCAAAAAGAAAAGTTGACTCGACTTGATTGACTGAGACCTTGCTCTAAGAAAACAAATAAATAAAAAAATAAATAAATAAGAAAATAATAATATTTCATGTCAATGAAATAAATAAGACAAAAGTCCAATGCGGTACCTCAAATCTTTGAGGACAGGGCTCATTCTTCACGCAGGTAATTATTTCATGCCAAAATATCGTTTTAGGTTGTTTGAAGCAAAAAAAAAACCATCGATTTTTTTTTTGAAATGGTCTAATATATGAGGCAAAACACGTCAGACGTTCCCGACAAAAATTTTGTTGTGCCTGATCTTATTGAAATTCTAAAAAATTGTAGTACTAGTGGTCCCCTTCTAACCCCCTGAAACGGAAGCTTGGATACCGACCCGTTGTCCCGGTACAGGTACACGTATTTCGCCATTGCAGTCTGCAGGCCGTTCTTTGATGTATCGTAACTTTTCTCATGATAGGCGGATTCTACGTTGCAAGGACAGTTTTGGAAATGGTTTTTCACAATCTTTCGGTCTACCGAAAGGATTTTTTGATAAAAGAAAATTTAGATAGTTTTTTTCGAATCCAAACATATTTTCAAGTTTTTCTCAAAATGCGACATTATCGTTTTTTCTCAAATATGACTTAAAAAAATCCTTGTTCCTTACCCTTCAAAATGAAACCAAGTGGAAAGTGGGAGGAATAAAATTTTTGGCGGGAACGTCTGACGTATTTTGCCTCATATACCGAAACATATACGTATTTAAAACTAAAAAAAAATAAAACACAAGGTGAAACACGGAAGCCTTTCCATCATCATATTGAAGTTAGTAACGTTATGGTAACGATTCATGCTGAAGAAAAACCGTTATTCCGCGATTTCGGAATTATCTGAAATTCAATAAACTGTAATAAAACAACACACACCCATATTTCGAAATTTTACTCCCTCAAAAATCATTGTAAAATTGAGAAAATAGTAATTTTTTCGCTAATGTTTCGTTACGATAACGTTACTAACTTCAACCTCGTTTTTCTTCAGTATACATGAGACCTAGAACTGTATCTCCCTAAGACTTAATCGTATAATTCGCTACACAATTCGTTTTAACGGCCGCGGCTGCTCGGTAGATGGGTACGATCTCGTGGGACGAAATATAGTTTATAAACGCGGGTTATAAGTTTCAATACGTATTCCCAACGAAAAATATACGCATGTTTCTAGAGAGCTGGTTTTTCGCTCGACGAGGAAAATGCGAGGACTAGAGATACCTTATATCTTCGTTTTAACAATACTGAATTATATTCTATCGTTTTTGACTGAATTCGTTACGGCTGTATTTCCAGATTCGGGCGAAGATACGCTTTACAACTCGATAGTACTAACAGTATTTAGGGACAGATTCTCACTCAAACTGTTGGCATCTGGAAGTCTTACATTGTCATAAATTACCGAAGGGCTATCACTCTCGAATTCTGAATGCTGAACTGGAGACATAATATTTCGAACGATATTTCGGGACGGAATACGGATTATAAACGCAGGTTATACGTTTAAATACGTATTCCCAACGGAAAATATACGC
Organism: Macrophya annulata; assembly: GCA_963924015.1. Classification (NCBI taxonomy): domain Eukaryota; kingdom Metazoa; phylum Arthropoda; class Insecta; order Hymenoptera; family Tenthredinidae; genus Macrophya; species Macrophya annulata. Next base: position 11,192,092 of record OZ001262.1, read on the forward strand.
ATGTTTCTAGAGAGCTGGTTTTTCGCTCGACGAGGAAAACGCGAAACCTAGAGATACCCTATATCTTCGTTCTAACAACACTGAATTATATTCTATCGTTTTGGCACGCGAAATTTGAAATATTTTCAGACACTGCCACGCGCTAATATGGCAACAGAACCAATATCAAGTTGTTATTCATCCGTATTCCTTATTCGTATGTAACTGTGAACAAAAACTTACCTATGATGATGCAGCGTCTTCGTCAGAAGCTCACACACTCACACTGATAATATTGTGTTCACTAATGAATTGAATGGCATACACATACGCATACGCAATATTAACGTATATAAACGGTAGAACGGGAGACCAATCACATCAACCGTCCGCAGTCACCGAGTATGCCAAGCTGTGGTGCGAAGAGACGCACGCTTCTCCCCCCACCTAGCGGAACTTTTGGGCCGGCAACAGCATGAAATTCATGGGCCGCCAAGGTTTCGCGCTTGGTCGTCGGTTTCTACACGGAGAAAAGTGTATAGCAAATTTTCTCATACTAATATAGTAATAGTGCGATATACTTCCAATATGACGATCATTCCTATGCTTTATACCAAATGTGACCGTGCGTAGGTATAGAAATATTCCTATTATGCATGGTGACATTTTAGACCAATCATTTTACGTTTTTAAATGACACTAATTGTGGGAAGCATGAAAAAAATACTACGATGTAGCGATAGACGCGAATAATATACCGTACCGTTTGTGGCATTTAGTTTTCAGTCGTTTTTGAAAACAAAATTAATAACCCGAAAAAAAGAACTCGAAAAAAACACGTTTCTGTAACTTTCGCGTCGAACGCTGCTTAAACGAAGGCAGATGGATCATAGGTTGACTGGACCTTTTTTGTAGAGCGTTAAATTCTCTGCAAAAAAGTCAGCGACGGCATATATCTACAGTCGACATCCGATACGTTTGAGGCGATTCAAAACGCACCTACGAAACGACGCTTTTCCGTCGACTGACAGGCCATGGCCATGGCAACGGCTGCCATGTTGCTGTTAGCCGACGGAAAAGCGTTGTTTCATAGGTGCGTTTTGCATTGCCTCAAACGCATCGGATATCAACTATAGATATATGCCGTCGCGGACTTTTTTGCAGAGAATTTAACGCCCTACAAAAAAGGTCCAGTCAACCTATGGTCCATCTGGCTTCGTTTAAGCAGCGTTCGACGCGAAAGGTACAGAAACGTGTTTTTCCCGTTTTTTTCGGGTTTTCAATTTTTTCTTCAATAACGACTGAAAACTAAATGCCACAAACGGTACGGTATATTATTCGCGTCTATCGCTACATCATAGTATTTTTTTCATGCTTCCCATAATAAGTGTCATTTTGAGGCCCTAAAATTGTATAAAGTGACTGGTCTATTTGGTATAAAGTATAAGAACAATCGTAATATTGGAAGTATATCCCACCATTACTATATTAGTATGAGAAAATTTACTATACACCGTTCACCGTGTATATGTACCACGTTTTCGCCGTTGAGATATACGAATCCAATAAACCATAGCGTATATAAAATAGGACTAATGTCCAGCCGAAAAACGTATATTTCACGTATACTCGTTTTACAACGTTTAATATACGTTTTCCGGCCGGACATTAGTCCTATTTTATATACGCTATGGTTTATTGGGTAACGTTAAATAGTCGTACGTCTCAGGTATGCAAAATACGTATTATCGACTGATGATAAACGTTTTTGCAGCCACTATATTCAACGTGGTTCATCAGAGTTTATGAAACGATAACCGTGGTCGAAAATAAACGGTAGAAGGCTGCAAGTTGATACAACTGCTAGATATACGATTATTCAACGTTTTTTCGTCAGTGATATATACGAATGTTGAAATTTATATTCATACGTCATCAAGTTGCTGATTTTTAAACGTACAATAAACGGATGGAGTTCTCAAAACGTTGTCTAAACGTTTCCTGCTGCCGTATTTGACCCATCCGTTATAAAACGTACATTCCTCAACGTTTATAATTTCTACTTATACCCTAATTAAACCCCATTTATGTATATTATACGTATCTCATACCATCGTGTGTTGATTGGGTTACTATTGGCCCGGAATGTTCCGTGACGTTACCCGCTATGTTAGGTCCTGTGACGTCTGCCAACGTAGTAAGGTGGAGCAAGCTGCTCCCACCGGCCACATGGGTAGACGCGTTGTTGAAGAACCATGGCTAGTAGTAGCTATGGATATTATGGGTCCCTTACCATCTAGCAAATCCGGTTTTACGTATATCCTTGTTATTCAAGATTTATTCACCAAGTGGATTGAATGTTGCGCCCTTAGAAAAGCCACTGGCAAAAATATTCGCGATTCGTTCGAGGAAAACGTCGTTAACCGATGGGGTGTCCCGCGAGTATTATTAACTGATAATGGTACCGAATTTAATAATAAGACCGTTAAAGAATTATGCGAAACTTTACGTATCAAACATACCACAACACCGCCGTATCACCCGCAGGCAAATCCCGTCGAACGGGTAAATCGCGTACTAAAAACAATGATAATCGCTTTTCTCGAATTCGATCATCGCGACTGGGATTTACATTTATCCGACTTCCGGTTTGCTTACAATACAGCGCATCATTCGTCTCTAGAGACCAGTCCCGCTTTCCTAAACCTAGGCCGAGTCCCGCGAGCTGTGAACTCCTTGAGAACGCAACTCGAGGGTGATCCCGAAATCGTGCCACAGCCCCCGCAACTCTGGGCTGAACGAATGCAGCGAATGCAATTACTTCGCGAATGGGTTACGGAAAATCTGGAAAACGCTCACACGAGACAAGCTGGATATTACAATCTTTGCAAAAGACCTGAACGCTTCGCGGAAGGGGACATCGTTCTGAAGCGACAACATACCATGTCCTCGGCGACACAACATGTTGCCGCAAAACTGGCTAAGAAATTCCACGGGCCGTTCCAGATCATTCGACTACTATCTCCTGTTGTCTGTGAACTTGGTGAATTGGGAAATAGAAAAGTAGTTGGGATAGCGCATGTAAAAGACTTGAAATATTATCATGACTCTGCTTAATTTTCCCCGCATAGGCGTTTCTTTTATTTTTTTTTGTATTCCCGAACATCTGTAAGATGTTTTTTGGGTCCGACGAAGACCTCTCGGTCGCCTGGCCATACATCCAGCGACACGAGTTGTTAATTCGCCGGCTCCTACATCAACACCCGGACCTCGAGAGAGATCTGAACGCCGGTGTCATCGCCGCTAAGGAGGCTCGCGAGCGGAGAGCACAAAGAGCTGCGCAACATGGGGTCATCCATGAGGTTTTGGATGCCCGCGATGCAGGCACGCAAACCGACCCACCAGCGACGAGGAATCAGTCGACCCAATGTCGCTACATCCCGGGCACCCAAGATCAGGCCGTCCAAGTAGATGTCGCCCGGAACCAGGCGGACAAACAAACGCAAGCCAACCGGCGAACGGTTCGCTTCGACACAGAAGCGACATACTTTCCGCCGGCAGATGCCGAACCAGTGGAAATGTCGACACAAACCGAAGATCCGACCTTCGACGAACGCCGATCGCGTTATGGCTCTCCACCGCCTCCGGCCAAGGATGTGTCGCCACCGCCTAAACGACGGGAAAGCGAGCCAATGCCGTCCACCAGCCGAGCACCACCGCCGGTTCGAGCTCCAGCCACTTCTACCTCACCCGACACCCGACGCCCCGAACGGCAATTACCAACTATGCGACCGTCACTCGTAGCCACCACGATAGCCTCGAGTCCCGCAACCGCGTCCTCGACTACCTCGCGACCTGCCGCTGCTTCCTCCACCTCCAGCTCGCGCCGATCAACAAAACCGTGTTGGAACTGCGATCGACCAGGTCACTTGCTACCAGAGTGTCCGTACCCGAAGCGCGTGGTGTGCAAACGGTGCGGCCACAAGGGTACGAAGGTTAGCGAATGCCCAAATTGTTCGGCGACCTATCATCCCGACCAAGTAATCCCGTCTATCGCGAGGAACCGCGCCCTGCGACAAGCAGCGAGAAGGCGAGACCCGTATAACCTTCCCGATGAGGCCTTCCAATTCCAACCTCCGGTCAGGCGTCATTAAGTCATTTCTTTTCGTATTCCCGATCTTTTCTTTTTTTTCTGTATTCCCGTTCTTTTTTTTTATTTTTATTTGTTAACTTCACGTTTCGGACCAATATTCAAAATTTTGTAAATTTAACGTTATTCCCGTCAGCTCAGCTGAGAATTTTTCTTTATTATTCATGAACCATTATTCCCGTCAACCATAAGTTGAGAGACAATAGTCGCTTTTAGTTTTCAAAATTTTATTTCGGCCAGTATTTCAAAATTCCGTTTATTTAGAGTCACTCCGTTAACAGAACATCGTTTACCTAGCGAAACTATCATTCCGAACTGTCTAATCGTAAAACATAACTCCTGTGAACCAGCGTAAAACTCTGGTAATCTGTCGTCTAGTTTATATTTTAACGTCATCTTCACCTTGTTACTTCGGTAACTTTGTCAAATAAATTTTGCGAAATGGTGTCACGAGAATTATTTAAATCCGAATTAAAATAACCAAAGCGAAAACGACACGATTCGATATCCCGAACACTAAAACACCTAAGCAAACTCAATTCTCAACTCCGTAGATTTTTAAAAAACCGTAAAGATAAATTTCGTAGCTATTTCTAGTTAGTGCCTACCTCACATGCTCCAAGGACGTTTTGTTAGTTTCGAGTCAGTCATGTATCTTAGTAAAAATCTGTTCTCAAATTTAGTGGAATTACGCACTCCAACCAAAACCACAGATATATCGCTAAGGCTTGTCATGAAACAAGTCTTAACCAACCTCGGGAAGGAGAGTCTACCACTCCCCCTCCTGTAGGAGGGTAGGGTTGTGACGTTGCATTTTCGCAACACGTCACAAGGATCGTAATTCGCGGTCGAAAAAGTCGTGAGGGCGGAAGGTTCCGGAGAGTATGCGACAGATCTTAGGTTAAAGTACGCTCAATTAGTAGACTATTTATTATTTTCTTTTTTGCTGAGTTTTGTTTTATGGAATATTGTAAACCTCGGAACTTGGGAAGAAGACATCGCATGGACGTCGAGGGATTTCGACGTCTGGGATTAAGGTTCTTCCCGAAGAATCGAGTTTTGGATCGAGATTCCCGTTGTTCTTCAGCCTTTTCTGGAAGATATCACTCCGTTACTCCCGGTTGTGGATGCCACTGGAGCGGTAGAACAAGGATGGCTCCCTGAGCCAGCTCCTCCCGGTCCCGAAGATTCATCAGCCTGGGGCTGAACCACCACCGTCAACCACTTCTGGACGTCTCGGCGATGGTCGAATAGAGCAGTGTGAACTGAGTAGCACGTAAATGCTTCCCGTCGCCGATGACCAATCGACCTGGTGTCGAGCTAGACTTCACCATCGGCTTTCCCGGCGTCATCCTACTACTGGTGTTACCCAAGAAAGGTCCCGGTAGAAGAAGATGCAACCGTGTGATGCAAGCCTGGCTGTAAGCTTTCCACACCGCACATGGGGAATCTTTGGATGCGGATCCGGTTCGTGGGGCATCAAGATTCTGCCAGATCCTCTGTCTGGTCCGTTTTTCCCGTTAGAACGCAGCCAGAGTGCACTTCGCCAGATGATGTTCCCGGGGAGTCCCCAAGACGAGAACCAGGGGAGACGAGAGCGAAGAGCCAGCTAACAACATTTGAATCCTCCCGCCGAGTTGTTACAACGCGCCAAAGTCCCGAGCGCCACTCAAGCTATGTTGAAGCGAGCTGACGCGACCCGCCACCAACCTACCGGGGCGGGAAGCTCTACGCTCGGTTTTGGGTCTCAACTCAACTCAAAAACTGAGGATCGCCGAAATTATAAAAGGAAGAACAACGAGGAAATCTGCCTACTTCTACGCTCGTCCGTCATCACGACTACAAGCTAAGAATCTTCGTCCCGTCTCAAGCGAGAATCTCCCGAACAGTTCCCGGAAAAGTTCCCGAGAGTTTAGTTATAGATTGTGTTTTTCTTCTTTTCTTAATCTTATTATTGTATAGAGCCAGTTTTCTTTGAACATTTAATTAGTTATTTAGTATATTTTTGTGAGGTTCACGAATTTATTCATCTTTAAGGTAAGACCTTTTTCTTGTACGACCACGAGTCTATCCCGATTCCCGTTTAGTTCATTTTAGCTAATGTTCTAGTTAATATTTGAGATTTAGAGTGACGTAGTTCACGATTAGGGTACGTTAAGTCCTTAGACTTCGTCCCGGTTACTTGGTATAGTTTTGGTTTGATTAAAAACGGAATCCCGGATTGACTCACGGTTAGCGAATTATTTGTGGATCTTTTCTTGCTTGATTATAGTATAAATTTCTCTAGAATCCTTTCTTTGCTTATTTTTGTAGTGTAATGCGTAAATTTCTCTAATTTGAGCATGTGATTTAGTATCTTTAGTTAAGTTCTATCTGATTTATCTTCTTTTCTGATATCGATTGATCTGTCGAGCGTAACTCCCGGAGCTAGCGAGCGTAGAAGCAAGCCTTTGTTATTTAGTTTGTAGTTTATTTGTTAAGATCGATTTTTAGCCCTAATTTTTGTATAACTTAGAGTCTTTTCTTGCGAGGAAGTACTTTCCTCAGGCTAAAATAGCTTAATTCCCGTAAATTCACGCCTAATATTGTATCGAGCCGAACTGCTGTAAATTTTGTTATATTTAGTTGTATTATTTTTCGAAAATCTAATTCTTGTATATGATTTATTGCTTTCCCGGAATTATCCGAGCCTTTTTCTGAACTATAATTTGCATTGTATAGCTTCTGTTTTCTGATTTATTGTTTGTTAAATTTTGATATTCCCGCATTGATGCTGATTGTTTGATGTTTTTCCCGAATTTATTAATAAATCGGTCATGATTTTGCTTAACTAACCCTGGTTGCTAAATTATTTAGGTGAATCCAGCCACTCTACCTTTCTTGTTTTATTATGTCCTGAGCTATCTGGCACATTCCGCCGTAAACTCTAAATTTTTAGCTTTTCTATAGTTTGAGCGACGTGAAAACGTCTGGCGCCCAACTGATTAATTTTATAGTATTTCTTTGTTAATTAGAGTAAACGCCGAAGGGCACGGTTTTTGAGATTGAACACCTAAAAATCGAAACCACCGTTGCAATATATATATATATATATATATATATATATATATATATATATATATATATATATATATATATATATATATATATATATGTATATATGTATATATGTATATATATGTATATATGTATATATATGTATATATGTATATATATGTATATATGTATATATATGTATATATGTATATATATGTATATATGTATATATATGTATATATGTATATATGTATATATATGTATATATGTATATATATGTATATATGTATATATATGTATATATGTATATATATGTATATATGTATATATATGTATATATGTATATATATGTATATATGTATATATATATATATATATATATATATATATATATATATATATATATATATATATATATATACAGAGCGATTATGAGGAAAGTGGGCACCTAAATATAGGCAACTCGGATTTTTCGCGAAACTCCCATTATCATTGGTCGACCATATCTACTCGACCAATGATGTTGCGAGTTTCGTGATAAAACCGAGTTGCCTATATTTAGGTGCCCACTTTCCTCATAATCGCTCTGTATATATATATATATATATATATATATATATATATATATATATATATATATATATATATATATATATATATATATATATATATATATATATATATATATATATATATATATATATATATATATATATATATATATATATATATATATATATATATATATATATATATATATATATATATATATATATATATATATATATATATATATATATATATATATATATATATATATATATATATATATATATATATATATATATATATATATATATATATATATATATATATATATATATATATATATATATATATATATATATATATATATATATATATATATATATATATATATTCGTTTTATTTCGGTTTCGATTTATTTTTATTTGGTTGATTTCCATAAATTTTCAAAAATGAATTATTATCAATATAAACATTCATCGGTGAATTTAAAACGGTTACGAGATATTTTTATTATGAAAATAATTTAGATTTCAAAGAATAATTAATACAGTCGTGGAATAGATACTCATTTGTTATTTCGTATTTTCAACTATAAAAATTTATTGATATTTTCAAAGATACATAGATAAAGCTACATGCCTAAAGTAGATGTTCAATTTCAATTCACTTGACAACCAACTATGTTTTCAACTAAATTATCAATAAATTAGTTATTCATTGTTGAGTAATCATAGCGTGTTGTACCATTGAATACGCGATTAAACCATTTGATAGAGTTTTGGGAGATTAAGTTATATTTATTGTTCATTTAGTTTATTGTTTGTCTTTTTGAATTTATTATTTTATTCTTTTCCTTAATTTATTTAGTTTTAAGTAGTTCAGAGTTTTAATTCATTTTACGTTCAATTATCGTTGTTGTTGTTGTTCCTTTTCTTATTCATTTTACGTTAATTTTTCTCGTTCAATTATCGTTTTTGTTGTTGTTGTTGTTACTTTTCATACATATTACTGTTTTGTGTGCTATTATATTTCATTTAATTTTTGTTTTGAGTTGTATTTTTTCGGTTTATCTATGTGTGTTTAATATTTGTATTTTCTTTAACTTTTATTTGATTTACCGTTTACTTGTTTTCTATTCGTTTATTTGTTTTTATTTTCAATTTGGGGGTTTTTTAATTTTTTTTTCGAATTTTTTTTTTTTTTTTTGATTTAATATGGTATTCAATAAGTATACCGCGCAGGAAAAGTTGCTCTGGTCCCACCAGCGTTGGTCAGGTTTGACTTTCCGTGGTATTCGCGACCACTTCGCCGCGGAATTCCCGGACCGTCCGGTACCATCGTTAAACACAATTATGAAATCGGTGAAGCAGCTGGAGGAGACCGGGGCAGTGAATGTACAAGGCGTGGTACATCCACGCCCGAATCGCCAACTAAGCGAGGAAATGCAGATGGATATTCTCCTCATGCACGAGGAGGATGATGAGACAAGCACTAGGACTGTGGCACGCGAACTGGATCCGGCCAAATCTACGGTGCAAAATTTTCTGCTGCACAAGATGAAACAGCGATCGTACAAGCACCGTCATCGGCAGTACCTCACAGCCGCAGATCCCTACCAGCGAATGGACTTCTGCGCCAACATCATAGAGCGAATAAATGCTGACCCGGGGCTGACCCGGAGAATTCTTTTTACGGATGAGAGCACCGTCGAGTTGTACGGTGCTCCAAACCGTCAGAATTTCCGGGTCAGGAAGGCGTACAACCCTCACCGGGCAGTAGAAGTCCATTCACAGTGGCGCCAGAAGGTCAACGTTTGGTGCGGATTGGTAGATAATACCATGATTGGCCCAATTTTCATCGAAGGGAATCTGCGATGGGGCCAGTATTTGCAAATGCTGCAGGAACAAGTGGTGCCTCAGATACGAGCCCTGAAAGCCGATGTAAGTATTTTTTGAATTAAATACTTTTCTATGAATACAAACATTAACTTCACAGAATCAAATATTTTGCTTTCTTTGAAATTTAAATTAATTTAAAGGTAGCAATGGTACTTCAGTTTCAAACATTGATTGAGTGTGAAATGTTAACTTTAAAGACAAACCTTGTAAAGTCACATTCACCGTTGCTGTTCCTATTTGTTGAAATTGAACCAAGCGATATCTGTAGCTATGGAGAGTGGTCCATAATAAAAAGTAATAGATAAACGTAAACACTTCCTACCGTGTCAGCGTGAGTGATATAAATGTACAGCAGCTGCTTTCTGGATTCTATTCGTAGCCAAGCGATAAGGTGGAATGTAACGTTTCAAGGCCTCGACAACGGGAATGGTGAATTATCCGAAACTACTGGATGAATCGCAATGAAATTTTGTGGGATTACGCATTATTCTAGTAGAAAGGGTCTGATTATTTTACTTTTTACAAATTAAAAAAAAAAAAAAAAAATTTATAAAATTTAGAAAAAGTAAAATAATCAGGCCCTCTCTACTAGAATAATGCGTAATCCCCCAAAATTTCATTGTGATTCATCCATTAGTTTCGGAGAATTCACCATTCCCGTTTTCGAGGCCTTGAAACGTTACATTTTGCCATGAGGGTGTATTTCGATTTTCGAATTATACTATTGACTATCGACTTCAAATATTTCTGCGATTAATCAATACTTTTTCAATGGATTTTTCTTTAACTGACAGTTTAGACAACGCTTTTTACTGTGACGAGGTTTTCACCTGGGGTTTTTCAGGCTGTTTCTCAGCCATTCGCTCCGTTCAATGAGAAAATTATAATTTATTACTGGTAATGTAATTATGATATAGACTGACTTACCTTATTGAAATTTTCAGAGTCCCGAACCCGTTTGACCCCCGCTTGCCCCCCACTTGACCGCCACATGATCCCAGCTTGACCTTGCCTTGATACCACCATGATCCTCCAGCCCCAGATACCCCGCATTGCACCACCACAAACCCCAAAGTGAGAAATGGTCCAAAATATATTACATTTAGGAGTAACACTTCCTGAAATTATAGGAGAACTCTCATTACATTTCATAGTGTCTTTTGAGACCATGAGACCTGAAAACAAAAAATATTCATTTTTTTGAAACACCCTAATATTAGATGCATCTGTAAGATTCTTGTGAAAGACATACTTCAATATTAAGAAGAGCGTGGCCAATCTCTGACTAACCTTATTGAGATTT